>QOCX01001618.1:18308-30869 GCA_005959815.1 Sarcophaga bullata | reverse complement strand
TTTTTTTTTTTTTTTTTTTTTTTTGAGGGAAGTAAAGTTGTTTCAATAACAATTTGTTGTTGTGAATGAATTATGTTTTGATATTCGTAGCAATAAAATAAATTTCATTTCATCTCATCTCCCTGTCCCAATTACAATAAAAAACAGAGGCCGGCATCCCTTCTCACGCACTACAATATGCTCATTTCAATATTTCTTTGGCATTTGGCAAAGACAGTGAACGATGCGAGTATCTCTTTGACAAACATGCGTCTGTCCATCATATTCGTTTGTCTGTATGTCACTTGGTTATGCTATGAGAAAATGATGCCAGTAAAATTGTAATTTATCAAAAATCTAAATAAACGAGAAAAATTCAAACTGACGTATAAATTGTCCGACTGACAATTGACAGAACGGGCAAAATGTGAAAATAACACACAGTCAGATTAGGAAATATGGAAAGGGCATCGATACTGAATCTGACACTGACACTGTTACGTGATGCTGATAAATGATTAATCCGTCAACCAATGTGGTCGGGTTTTAGTTTTTTTTTGTTTTTTAATTTTGTTTTCCAAATTCATGTGGTATGGGACTGTTTTTGAAAAAGGGTACAAGAAATGATAAACGAAGCAAAATTCACAAATATGAGCGGAACCAATCCTACATTCCATGCTAAGTCCTTACAGAAGAAGACAACTGCGTCAGGGGGGAAAAATTTAAAAAATCTTTTGGCAGAGCAGTAGCAACACTTAGTCGCGGTGACATTTCAATGGTAATAGGAGATTTCAATTGTCAAATTGGTCCAAACGAAACCAACTTTAATTAAATAAAGGGTAAACATGCAAAGTACCGGGAAACCAAAAAAAATAGTAAAAAAAAATGTACACAACCTGGATTATATTTTGATTTCGTGAACATGGCGTGATACCGTGTTGAACTTCAAATATACTCACGCATTGGCATGCGAACAATCCTAATATAATACCGTTTTGCATTAGGTATACAAAAGCTTTAAGATCATGGAGTGCAGTCAAGTATAATTAGAAAATCTTCTAGGAATCTTCGCATCCAAAATTGTGGATATTGGTTAAAAAATGGGCTCCAAAATTGAATCTTGAGAAGTTATGCAACTTTCTGTTGGAATGACGATGTTGCTTCAGAAACTCAAACAGAAATTGATTGAAATATTATAAAAATATACCAAATACCTACAAATATTTGTATATACATTGTCTCGTCCCCATCCCACATGCATTTTAGCAGTATGAGCCAATAAAGTAGTTTCTCACATAATGATCAAACGAATTTCGGTTACAAATGTTTGCTAATCAGCGAGTATTTTTTGGTTAATTTACTTAAAACTAGCAGCTCATGACTAACTCAATTCAACTGTCAATTGCAATTGTCAGAATCAGAATGTTAAACAAAAGCTACAAAAACAAAAACAACGGACTTGTTTGCCTGATTCACAAATAAACAAAAATAATACAACAACATCAATGCAACGAAAAAGGGATAAAAACATAAACAGCAAAACAGCAACAACGCTGAAGGGACGAACGTAAACAAGATACAAAAACAACAAACAAGAAAGCATGCTTGAATGTAAACAACATGTTTACATTCATAGAATTCTCGTGAAGACGCAGACTAGAAACTTCGCCTACGAGAACATTCATCAGACTGTTTACGTCGTTATATATAAGGCCAGGCAAAGCATGCAAGGTTGGAGTAGAAGTTCAGTCAGTCTTGTGTGAAGACGCGTTGCGTGTAAAGTAAACGAATCGTGATTTGAAGATCTCTGTTGCAAAGATCTACAGAACAATTGTGTCGTAATTGTTATTGTTTATCGCAAAGGGCATAAACAAAGGAATAACAAATAAAGCAATTGTTGTTGTTAGAATCAGTTTTGAACAGTGGCACACAAAAGTTGTGTGATTAATAAAGAATTTAATTAAAACTGAACACAAATTTATTTTTAATTTTATTTGCAATCCACGAGCTAATATTTCAAGCGTTTTTAAAAAGGTAAAGGCATTTAAATATTGTTGTTGTATAAGAAATTTAAAATTTTATAAATTTATGTTGGAATAAATAGATCCGTAACATACATACATACTTACACTTTTACGAAACGAAACAAAAAAACACAGACGGAAATATCTAAACGAATATTAATACAATATGTTGCACAAGATGTGTTTAAATCCTGTCTTCTTAACGTCAAGGCAATGGAAAAGTTAAGACTTTCAGTCTTAAAATAAAAATCTATGCTTTCCAGCTCTTATTCAGTCAGTTTTAACGATATTTTTCATTCTTTTCTTGAATTTAATTTAAAAATGCAGTGGAAGTTTCTTCATTTCTTCACGTTGTTATTACAATATTTTACTCATATACAGACCATGTATAATCCTGTTCTTTTTTTATTATAATGTTTTGCTTTTCATTTTTTTTACTTTTTTATGTTTTGATATTCCAAGTTTATTGTGTTTTCATAGAGTTGCGTATAAATTATGGCGAAAATATTAAAATAAATCCACATTTATTGCTCGAGTATTAGAGAACAGAGTAAGAATATAAGAATTCATGGAAGCCAAACCATCTTTTAAGAATTCCATTCTACTACCTTTTAAATATGTGCGTAGATATTTATTGAAGTTTTGCTGGCTTTTAAAATGATTATTTTTATTCGTATTTTAAAAAGCATCACTAGACTAAACCAATTTTGTTCATTTTTTTTTTGTTCTGGTTTTTTGTGTCCTTATTTATACACTCAGATATACCAATACATATAAACACAGAACATTGGTTTCATTTGACAGTTTTTCAAGCATAATTTTGTTTTCAATTTTATAGCTCATAAGACTCTAGAATGTAAGGAGACTTCTTTAGGTTTGTTGTTTTCTTAAATGTTTGTAATTTTAATTGAACAATTTTAATGAATATAAGACATACATACATACATAATTGGTCATTACAATTATTCAGTCAGGATTATGGCCTAGCTTCATACACCATTTATGTTGTGTACGGTTTATTTACTCTTAGAGTTTTTGCTGAGAGGAAGTAGAGGAAAAAATATTTTCTTCATATCTCGTTTCTGTTGGAGCTGTCTAAACTGGGCTTTGAACCGTGAACTCATCTCTAATCAGCCAACATGGTACCTACTAGAATACGGCGACTTTTGAAATGATTAAGTTGAACTAAATTGCTTCAAACAGTGAACACATGTAAAGATCATTTAATAATCGTTTCTTTTTTTCATTTCCCTATTAAACTTCTGTAAAAATATTTCCTCTTATACCAGATATAGATCTGGGAAAAGATAAAATATGGTTTTAATACAACTTCAGCTAATTTTGGTTGAAAGCGTAAACTATTTTCAATAAATTCTTGTAGTTTTGAAAGTGATCTCTTACCGAAATATGTTCAAAACTCAGGCAATTGATTGTATTTTTCACTGTGCAACTTATTCGTAATTGATTGTAATAAATATCAGATCGAGATAATAAGTTGGATGTTGGATGTTATCCAACAGTTTTCAAAATATTGGAATATTACAGAGAACAGATATTATAAGAATGAGTTACGAGTTATATGATGCATGCGATCAGTCTATCTTTTGACTATAATTTCCACCAAATAAAATAATCCATCCCGTCAGTTTTCAATTGTGGCTTAAATATTAGCTTTCAATGCTTCAACAGTTGAGGCCAACAACTGTTGTCATATTCCAATGGCTTAGCATGGCCACATAAAAAGTAATCTAAAGGCGATTGTGTGTTTGTGTTCCAAAATGTATTCACAACACATTCACAACACAATTCGAATAAATAAACTAATTACGGCTACAGCAATCGCATAAAAAAATCTAACTTGGAACACATCTTGATNNNACGTCTGATTTCGATACTCTAAATTGAAGCAAAGTTAGCACTAATTGAGTCGTATGGTATTATGACATACTGTTGTGACAAAATTGCTTGAACTACACTCATAGAAACCATCGAAACACACAAACTCAGCATCTTATACAAGATTACAGCAGCACCATGACGTAATATAAACTTAAACACATGATACATAAAGATTTCGGCGTCAAAGCTGAAATAGAAAAAGGACTGGAAATTATTGTTAAAATTTGAGTTTCAACACCAGTTGGCTTCATAATTTCCATTTGAAAATTTTCACTTCACTGCTTAAAATAATCTTGTGGCGTATACACACGCATGTTAAATGTTACCGCCAGTATGCTTCCTATTCCTTATATTTTGTTTTTTTTTTTTTGTATTTAGCAACTGCCAGTTTGAGTATCGTTTCATTTAAAGTGCTGCTGTTGTTTGTTGATTTCATTTTTCTAAATTCACTTCAAACTTTTCAGCTTCAATAGGAAGATAAACGACAAATTGTTTACGTATCCTATTTTTTGTTTGTATTTTGTTAACTGTACTTTGGCCTCAAGGACAAAATTTTTGAAAAAGCAAGAAATGTTTGTGCATGATTAAGAGTCCGACCTTGTCTTTGCCTCGCTTATATTATTTTGCGTTTCCTTACCAAAGCAATTACGATTTGTTTTGCTAAAAAAAAAAATAGAAATTTTGCACCAAATAAAGGCATAACATTGGGAGGGAGTTGAAAAAAACCAAAAAAAAAAAAAACAAAAAAAATAAAAATGAAATCAACATGACTCTACTTGTAGCAATTTAATAAAAATGCTTTCAGTCTGGCTGTAATGGTAAAGGTAGACTTTTAGAATATTTGGATCGTAAAACTGTTTAGAAACAGCATTTTGATTGTATGGCAACATTTTTCCTCCATCTCGGCATTTGGTTTTGCTTTTTTTTTTTTTTTTTTTGTTGTATCTTTTCATTTGCTTTAAATCAAATTTATTATCTTCTTCTTGTCCTCTTTCTGTTTACAACAATTTTATTTTTATTTAAAGACAATTGTACAGTTAATGTTTGTTTCTTTTCCCCTCCACCTTCCTCGTTGGAATTTCTAAATGAAATATTTCTTCAGGAATTAAACGGTTTTTGTTCTCGCAAGCAAGAAGGTAGACGATAGAAGGAATACAGCATCTAATGAACACTTAAAATGGCTTCATTTAATATTATACCCGAATTTATATTTAATTGTTCTTTAATTATTTTTATCTTTTCATTTTCATTATTGTTTTCTGCCCAGAAAATCGTAAGGATTTATGTGGGAGTATAGGCAAAGAAAGAAGGGAAATGAAAATTATTACACCCTGTTTCTATAAGACAAATGGTGTCAGACGAAGATCTCTTTGTTTGGAAAACACACACAAAAACAGAAACAAGCGCCTTTTATTTATCTTTTGTAATCGTGTGATTGTAGGCGGGCGTGTGCATGCGTGGGTGCGTATGATTGTTAATATTTAATCAATTCAATAGCAAGCATACGACATGATGAGCCATGTAATGCGCACGATGTGGTTTATATTCCTAATTAAATATTATATTTAATGTTAACGTAGTCAAGTAAGGAGTGTTTTAATAGGGGAAATAGGTAAAGCTTAGGCTTCAAACGAAATATACGAAAAAAACATATTCGGCGACTTCCTTCTCAGCAGTTTTCTAGAAAAAACCCTGAGACTGAATAAAATTGCCATGAAAAGTTTTCGAAAAAAATCCGTCTTTAGGAGTCGATTTTATGAGGTCCTACAGCATAAAATCCACTTACGGATGATATTAACACACACAACATAAGTGGTGTAAGCAGCTAGGTAGTAATTTCGACTGAAGGGTTGTAATGAACAGTTATGTATGTATGTATGAATGTGTTTAAATCGATATAATTCTGTGAAATTAATTTCGAATTTTTTTTTAACTTGTGGGTGTCTCTCTATGACAAAATGTTCACGGAACGTATGCTTGTAATACCATTGTCATAAAATTGGCAGTCTATGTGTGATTATAAATAAAACTTAGAATTTAAATTGGAAAACATGTTACAATGGATATAATTCAACTCTATTGTCTGCTTATCATAAAATACCTTCTGGAGTTACAACTTGTTCGACATAAAAAGTAAATTTTCAGTAGAGAAAAGTTAATAGAAATTGTTTTGTTAGACAATTATTCTATGATGCGATTACCGTTACTTACAACTTTACAGATATTCGGAGGTCACTATACCGTTAAACCAATCTGGCTACAATTCAAATTTCCTTTATTCGATATTTTCATAGTCACAGACATTCGTCTGACCATGACAATGACTTATAGTGTATGTGTCCAAGCAGTGCCTATTCAAGAGCTTCTTACAATTTTGATTAGATTATAAACACAAGCAATTCCTGTTTCAAGCCCCGGAGATTGCAAATAAATCCAGATTGAAAACAAACTGAATTCAATACTCCAGAAGAGCTAATCGACGACGAATACCGTAGGATTGTCAGGTAGTTCAATATTTTGAATAAAAGTATGAATAATTTCGACGAATGCAGCCTGAATGTTCCGACGAATGTATGCTAATACATGCTTGTTAAAGGTTTTATTGTTCGCTAGAAAAAGATTGAAGAAATTAATAAAAAAAGACGAGGGTTAAAATTCTTTGTTTCCATTCCTTCTTCCAATAAATAAAAACAACAGACTTTTCAATCCAATATTTAAATGAAAAAAGCTAATTTAAGTTCAAGTTAATCAAAGTGTGAAATATTCGTTTGAAAGAACTATTCACATCCGAATGGGTCTAAAACAAGATCGTTCAAATGTCTGCCATGTCTTCTCTGGATTGAAAGCATCCGAAATGTCAAATTTTCCATGGCTTTGATGCATAAATCACTATGTGGTTTATGACTTATTCTCATACACCTGCAACAGTGCCGGGCCAACGTTGTTCTCAAAGGAATATGGACCGCTGACGTTGCCAACTCAAAATCCACATCAAAAAGTCTGCTTATCTGAATCTATTTAAAGCTCTTACATATCGTGTAGTATCGTCTTAAATTCAAAAATGTTGTTCGATCAGGTACTCGTTAATACAGAAATTTTTCTATAAAAATTAGGCTCAGTTCCTAACTGCTTCAGAGCCCATTAAACAAGCACCAGTCGTTGCCTGTGGTCGTTCTTAGTCATTTCTTTAAACATTCTGAATAAATGATAACTTATTTGACCGCTATAGCTTCAACAAGATAGACCTTATCAACAGTGGAAGTTCGGAGGTCCCTGTTGGAAGACCCCACTGTCGATTAGCAACGAAAATGTTTCCTTCATTTAATTGTGATTCAAATTTTATTAAAATTATCATTTAAAGTTAAACTCTTTAAAATTTTGAAAAGAAAAATATTTAAAAAAGAAAAACGCCAACTCCATGACAAACTTTTATCATTCGTGTGTACCAACTGGGTACATAACTAAAGACGACCTTAATTACCTTAACTGAATGTGAAACCAAAGCAGAAGTATAAGGTCCCGAGCATCACCGTTTATAAAATGAAAGGAACGGCTGTGAGACTCTCAAAGGAGATAAAGTACTTGGATATCATTCTGAATACCAACCTATCTTGGAAAGGGAACACAGAGGAAAGAATGAATGTCTTGTACGTTTGTAAAAGGACATTTGGCAGTAGATGGGGTGTGCAGCTTTCTATCATTCACTGGACATATACAGTGGTTGTATTGGGTATATCGTCCTATGGACCATTACTATAATGAGAGGCTATATGAAAGAGGACCTATCTGTATATGCTCGAGCTGGCCTCAAGATCATCTTAGCTCTGCTAGCATTGGATATCTTTCTCCAAAGCGTGGCTACTAGAAATGCACTGCGGCACGGTGGACCAAGTTTTAGATTTGACTACAAGGGACCGGACAAACATACAAGGCTCACACCCCCACACGGTAAGAATGGGTTGCTGAAGCTGTCATCGGTGACGTTGATATAATGATCTTAAGGTATTAAGTTGACCTAATGCCTCTTAAAAGGATTAAAGATGTGATGTTGTTGTATTTTTTAAAATGCTAAATCGTTACCAAAACTCTGTGTTACAAATAAAATAAAATCTAAATTCGTTTATTGCCAAAGAAGGAGCTACTTCTCTGTCAACGAAACGCAATTAAAAAAAAAGAAAAATGATATTTACGAACATCCATTATTTCGATTAAAGGATTGGTGTTATAATAAATTTTATTAAAAGCGGAATTTGCATGAATTCCTTTGGGAAACACCCCCTCCGAACCTACCTCCCCCCCCCCCCCCCCTTACGGTGTAAAGCAAAGGATATTTAGATTGATGATCAGGTTGTTGCTGGAAAATATGGAAACATAAGTGAGAGATGAATCACGTTAATGGCTCTTTATCTCATATTCATCCTTCCTTCATTGTCAACAAAGTAAGGCAATAAATAAAAAATGTTTCCAATTCACCTTAAAATCTAACACGATGAGCTGTTGTTGACAGCACTGGCAACAACACTGAAAGCCTGATGCTGTTGATGTTGCTATTGCAAGATTTACGTGCTCATGATAAAAATAAAAAAAAAATTTAATTTCAAATACTCTTTCGCGTTTCCTGACACAATCTGCTCAACTTTCATTCTGCAAAGTGCACGAAATCAGAACAAATTTAAACTTTCCATTGGAAATTCGATTTTTTTTTCTTGTCTATTCTTTAGATGTGAAGAAACTTTTATGCAGCAACTGAATGTTTTACTGTCATTAGCTAGTGTCCAAACTAGTGTCCTTTTAAAACAAACACCAACAGAAAAAAGAAGAATGCCTCAAAATGGAAATGCAATAAATTCAAGACGGACATTGACCAGTAGTTGCCACACAACACTTTTCTTTCAAACATTTTTTTTTTTTTTGGTATTCTTGCAACACTTTCATACACTTCATATGAAAAGAAGTGAAAAGTTTCATTCTTTAAATATGCGCAGAGATAAGATGATAAAGAAGTTTAAAATCTTTTTTTTTTTTTTTTGTTTTTATTTTCTAATAAACAAATTTGAAAACTTTTGAAAATGATAGTGAAAGAAAATGAAATGTATTTGCTACACTTTTAATTAAAATTTCATAGGAAAAGTAATGTTTCGACGATCAAAATTGCTTTTAAATTTTCAAAGAATGTAAGGCTATCCCATAGTATTTGATATTTAAATCGTCATATTAGCTCATCGTCATATTCAACTGTGTTCAGTTTATCTAAAATTCTGAAAGGCTATACAATGTTTACCTAGTCATGGAACTACTTTTAAAGTAAACAAAGAAGCGTAAATCAGTCATTATGATTCGCCATTCAGTCTTTTGCGAAAAATTGTAAAATTTTGATTGCGAGAAGTCGAACTCTTTAGAAGAATTTTCTGAAAGAAGCCAATATTGTGTCAGAGCGTAATCGAAAGAAGAGTAACGCAATTAGACCGAACGAAAAGAGTGTTATTTTCAGAGCAAGATCAATCAAATGTTATAAGAATGTCTCCAGATGGAAATCAATTAATCCAAAGTACGCCAAGCTATTTTTCTGTTAACAATGCTCTTCAAATGATTAATTTCATCGATCATCAATCAAGATCAATTTTATTCACGATTCTTAATAGCAAAAATCAAAGTTTTCGAATACAATGCCCATTGCTTAACACGCAGTGCGCAACATCATCCTTCGTTCTATTTATGCCCCTTTTTTATTACGTATTATTTTGCAATTTTTATCATTGTTTTGTTCCTAACTTATAACTTCATAAGTATTTGTTTGTGTAATTCTGTTTACCGTATGACATGTAAGCCTTTATTGATGTCTGTTTGCATCATTTGATTTGTTTACCTTTTGTTTGCTTTTATCTCCAGAACAATATTAAGCAATAAAATTTATTTTAAAACTTTTCCATTTTTACGAATTCAGAACTTAATTTATTACCAAGTTTTTTTCCTTTTTTTTATGTTTATCCATGAGGCAATTGTTCTGTAGTTAATGCGACTGATTGCTGACATTACTTGCCAAAATTTTCCTAAAGTTCTTCCATTTTGACCGCAATGTGATTTTAATTAAAATCACAATGAAAAGCAATTCCACAATCATTATTGATTTACTGTCAATCCAATCATTTGATTGACACAATTACTGAATTACAACGTTATTGTCTAATGTTAGCCAAATTTCAGTCGTTTATCGCATTTATTATGTGTATGGCCAATCAAATTGACTTGAATGAACGCATATTTGCAACAAATGAATGACTGATGACAGTTGAATAAAGTTCTCGTTTAATTAATTATTTTCTAACAATGCTCATAGCAAATTAAAAAAAAATCTTTGTAGAATGTGTTCTAATATGCAATGCTTAAGGCTGCTGCACTTGATTGCGCACTTGTTTGAAGTGTATTGACCAAGAAATGAGGGATTTCCGAAACATACAGATTTACGCAATTGTTGAAGCCAATGTGCATTTATCTTGTGGGCCATCTATCGGTTTAAATTTAAACCATTTGTTATTTCGAATCTGACAATTCAGTAATTATTATTTCGCACTGAATCGATTAATCGCTTGAGCAACCGTGAGATTGCACGATGATATCGATTGTGCCAAAAAATCTTTTTTTCGGATGCTGAGCAAAATTGCCGTAGTTTGAGCTGAGAAAACCCACCCAATACTAATAACTGTTTGGTGCGGCTTGTGGAGCGATAGCATCAGTGGCCTTTTTAGAAAGAGGACGGTGCAACCATCGCGGTCAATGCAGATACCTGTCGCATCATGATGATTGATTTTGTTTTGTACTCTTCATGGTATTTTTGTACTCTTTATGGTATTGATGCGAACGATGTTTGGTTTCAACAGGATGATGCAACTTACCGCACATCTCATGCCCCAATCGATTAATTGCGTCAAACGTTTGATGGCCGTTTAATTAGCCAAAATGGTGATGTCAATGGTGCCACCAATAAGCAGCGATTTGACACCGACTTGGACTATTTTCTGTGGGCCGCCGTTAAAGAAAAGTTTTATGCCTACAAACCAGAGACAATTAAACATTTGAAGGCCAATGTGTGTGATGCCACTGCCGAGATACATACACCATACACTTGAAAAAGTGCAAGAAAATTGGTCCAATTCAATGAGGTACTGTGAGGCGAGCCGCTACAACCATATGAAGAATAAATTTGGCACAATTTAAAACCGTGTTTGTTTTATTGCATTTTTAAATTTAAACTTTTAATATTCCCACCCTATATTATGTACAAATTTAATGTTTTTTTCTTGACACAACGTATCGTTAATTTCGACAGAGAATTCAATTTTTTTCTGATTACAATGCTTGCCTTCAGGGAGATAATGTTGTTTATGTTCAATCATCAACTTATTCTCAGGCAGCTGTTGCAATTTGTATTTGTATTCCGTATTACGACAACGGCAAACACACACTTCAATAGATTCTCGTTTAAATTCTTTGAAGTCTGGACTTGGAAAATTACAAAATATCACGAGAAGAACTTAATTCCGAAAGATCATCAGAAACAGGAAATTAAATTAAATTTTTTTAATATCGTGCGTATGTATGTGTAGCACAAACCCTATTTAAGGCTGTTAAGTTTTCTTTTTTGCCTATTTCGGGAACTTTTCTTTGTTTTTGTTTTAGGGAATGTTGCTGTCTTTTATGGCTGCAATTAAAGAGCAATTAATTATTGTTTGGTTTACTGGTGTGAATTAAATTGATGAATTTCTTAAATACATTTGTTGCATATTTTTATGTGTATGTGTATGTGTTGAATTTGCTGAAAAATCTTCTTCTTTTCTTTGTGTATTCTATTCTATTGTGCTATTTGTTAATCGTTTCATTGCAAATGAACTTCATACCACATTAAGATTTGCCGCAGTGACAGCCGCTCTGTTATGTATGTTTATAGTAGATGATCAAAATTAATTTTAATTTGTTTAAAAACACCACGAACATAATATATTTTTAATAACTCCATTCCAAGTCTTTATTGTTAAAGAACAATCATCAATCATCAATCATTAACGAACAATACGTCGACATCATTATTCATAAGAAAAGAATTTAAGATCGATTTAAAGGCGGCATGAAAATTCATTTTAAATTGCCCTACTGTATGATCCTACGACAAAGATATGACGTAATACAATAATTAAAAAGTAAAAAGCATTTCCAAGCCTAAATACTGTTCTGCTTTGGTCAGGCTAGGTTTGGTTAAATTATCAGCCGCCTCTACAAGCATATATAGCTACTTGAGTTTCATAAAGTAATCTTGTATTGCGATAGTATCTGTTCGGCAATTCAACTACAATTCCTTTGAATTTAAATAAAACAAAATGTTGTCAATGTTGTCAAATAGGTATAGCGTTGGCTTATTGGACGCGAAATATGAAAAATATATCTTCGACGACTTCCTTTCACCAATCTGCTGGCAAAAAATCTGAAAGAAAATAAAAATCCCTCAACTGAAAATTTTCTCAAAAATCTATCATTCGGAGTCGACCTTAAACTATAGATCCCACCACTCATGCGCTCAAGTAACATAGGTGATGTGATAAGTTAAATCGTAAACCTGACTAAAGTGTTGGAATGATCAGTTAAGTAAATAATTAAGTGTGTGGAA
>QOCX01001618.1:0-11455 GCA_005959815.1 Sarcophaga bullata | reverse complement strand
AATAACATGAGGTTGGAAATCTATCTTTTGAAAATCTAATCAGTTTTTCAAACAAATTCATAAAATCTTATTCCTACACAATGAATTAGGATTTTGAAATCGTTTTATAAGTTTGTTTGCAAATATTTCCAGGTTGGCATAGACCAATATTCTAATTAAATAAAAGCATACATACATACAAACATACATACATACATACATCTTTTTTCTTTTAGCCAATATTAATAATTTATATACGTAGTCATACATACATATGTATGTATGTATGTATAGTGTATACTGATATATTTTATAATGCAAGCCGAGTAATCTTTTTAGTATTTATTTTGTATTTACATATACGTGTACATATATATGCACGTATATACATATATATGCATGTTATTTAAAGAAGATGGAATGTTTTGTTTTTGTCTTTCATAATAAATTGATAGTCTTGCGAATAAACACATGTAATATATACCGTTAGATACTAAACAATTAAATATTAATATGCATACGGATAATATAGTGTACATACATATATTCATATATTAATAGATACATACAAATATAGAACATACATATGTATGTACACATGGAGTGGTGTAATGTAACATTTCATTAAAACGCCTACATTGTATCTCAATCTGTATATGTATCTGTATCTATATATGTATCTGCATCTGTAGTTGTATCTGTATCTGTATATGTATCTGTATTTGCATATGTATCAGATATAATATTAAAACATCAACAAAAACAACAATACGCACAACATTCTAACAACATTCCATCATGCTGCAACAGTCATTCCGTTCTATTTCGTTCAGTTATTTGCCATTATGATGAGTGGAAGTTTAAAATTTTTCGTGCTGCAATTTTTTTTTCCGATTTTACACAATTCACGTATTGAAGATACGACATCGCGACATCATCTTCTTTCTCTCATTTGCAATTCACCCATGTATTGATTTTAATATTACGTTAAAGGAATTGAATTGAACTGGAATTGAATAAAAGTGAGCTGTGTGAGCATGATCTTATGCAATTAACCTACTTTGCAGAGGCGTTAAATGTAAAAATAAAAATAATCTCTTAAAACGAGAAGACATTTCTTGGAAGTGCAAAGATACATACATACATACATACATACGTACATTTGTATGTACGTGCATGACTAAAGCATATGCTGTATATTCAATAAAATAGAGCAACAAACATAGTCAGTATGTATGTATGTGTGTATGTATGTATGTATATATGTTTGTAACCCCTATATATATGTATATAAATTGATTTCGATTCGATTCTATAGAGACAGACAGACTAATTTTTTATATATGAAAACGTATATTTGCACTACAGCTTTCAACAATTCACCACTCTTCGAATAAATTTTGGATAAAAAATTAAAATGGTTTCCCTATTTAATCTGAAGAAGAATAGAAAAACAATTTTTCATTGAGTGAGAGAGCAAATGACAGTTAATGTGATGGAATTTTAGAATTCCAGCACAAAGATTTTTCCTTTTTTCACAATATTCTACTCATTCACCGCATTTAACTCCGACGCGGCGGCGCTTACCCTGTACACAATTTGAAACTTTTCACAAAGGCGCCAAGGCCGTAATCCTGACTGAAGTTGTTGTAATGGCCAATTATGTATGTTTGTATGTATGTTGTATGTATGTATGTTTCTAATTACACATTATAGTCGATAAACTGTGCTTTTCGTATAGTCAGTGAATTTGTTTATTTTGTCTTTTGCCGTTACCAGCAAAAAATTATGTCAAAATGGAGATCAAAGTTAGGAATCACTTTTGAAAACAAGTTGCTACTATGATCCTCAATAGGCAATTGAGTAGCAAATACCACTCTTGAAAGACGAAAACTAATACTCTACAAGACGCTCTCCTCCCCACTTTTTCTTTATGGCGCATAAAATGAACACTTTTAAGTACCGAGCAGCAGCCTTGAGAGTATTCAAAGGAAAATGTCTAACATAAGACCTTTAGTCCGCTATTGAATAATATTGAAAATACTGAATACCTGTCACCTTTCGAAAATTCCTTAAAAAAGATACAAAAAAATTTAATATGAAATCCAATGCATATGTATGCCTAGGTGTGCCTATGTATGGTACGTATGCATAGTTCGAAGTCAAAACAACGATTCCTTTTCACTTTCAACAAAATTCTTTAAACAACCACCGCCCCACACACACACGTTTAGCGTGAAAAGTGTACAAGTGTGAGTCGAAGTAACTTTCATTTTAAAATGGAAAAAATGCAAGTGAAAGTGATGGTATAAGCATGAACTGAATTAAAAATTCATTAAAAGCCAAACAAACCAAAGCAAAACAAAGAAAAACAAAATGAAAAGAAAAGAAAAAAATAATAATAAAAATCCCCATAAAAGCCAAGCAGAAATGAAACTATAATTTACCACAGCACAACCACATTTTATTAGAACGTTTCTATTTGGTTTAATGAATGAATGAATGAATGAAGGGATGAAGGGATGAAGGGATGGATTCATGGCAGTATATGACTGACTATAAGACACAGCAGGCGTAAAATGATGGTGAAGATAGCATGTACGTGAGTTTCTTAGTCGTTGGTTTCACTTGCACGACTATGAGACGCTGTAATGTGATGTTTTTAAATTTCAATCATAATGGCTGAGAAACGGCAACAACTCAGCAGCATACCGTCTACATGAACATTAAACATGATGTTTAATGGTGGCCGTAAAACTGAGTTTTATTGCTTGGACGTACAAAAAAATAAAAAAAAAATAAGAAAATTTAACACCTGAATCCTTTTTAGGCGACTGTTTGCCTCCTGTAGTCGTAACCAAACACCCATCCCCACGATTCTTCACTATTTCACAATCAAGCTGTTGATTATACAGTAGAAGGACAATTGAAGGGAGATGAATAAATAATTTCTCCATTGTCTGTTTTAAGGACATGAGAAAATATTGTCTGTTCACAGGATGTGTGCAAGTAAATGCGGACGAAACATAAAAATTTGATTTGTTAAATAAAGCATTTGGAGTGTAGCAACTGTTTTTAGTGATAAAGAGAGAGCTTTTTGGCAAAAAAAAAAAAAACAAGGATACCATCGAGCAATTAAGGCTATTTAAAAGAGTTACCCAGTTATAGAATGCAGTAAGAGTTCAAAATGCAGTATTCCAGAGTGAACATTCCGCAATGCATTAAAATTTAGGAATCTGGACTCCATTGTTTACATTCAAGAACTTCTAAATTTCCATTTCAACTAAGATGAGAGAACTTCATTTAAATAATTGACATGCGCTATGGTATGCGTAATGCTCGATTCCCTTTGTGTGAAGGCAAATACCAAATGACATCTTTAGTGTGCCTCAAGTTTCTAAGTGGAAGTCTAACTGTGGTAATAAGATTTTTTATTTCGATTTCCATTCACTTTTTCGATTTTTGTATCGAGAGAGATTTCGTATTGAGACTTTTCCGAGCTGTGAAATTTAAGTGAAAACTATTATTAACTTCTCAGTTCAACACAGATAATCGACTTTATGGTTAAACTAAGGCACATATTGTGTGTAACGATTGATCCTGGCCCAAGTGCACAGACTAAAAACCAGCAGTAGTCAGTGTTGCTTTTGAAACTTGCAGTGTTGCGAATGACAGATTGAGATTGATTGAGAAACTTTTCATGCAACTAATTTACTCTCAGAGCGTTTGCCAGAAGACTATGAAACTTCTGTAAGGAGGTCGCCTTCGATAATTTCATTTCGTCTACAAAGCCAACACAATAGCACCAATACTAGCCTATGCGACTCATTTGATAAATAAATTCGTTTGTTTGTGAATTGGTTTTTGGTACCTCTACGGTACAATAAGATTTGCTTCTAAAGAGCAAAACCATGAAACATTAAGAATCCAATCAGCATATGGGACGTTGGAATGTACGAATAGATATCTTGTAAGTTAAAATAATACTTAAGTTAGGTAAGGAACCTATAAGATTGCGGTCATATAGGCTGAGAAGCTTATTACCGAATTTTTTGTAAAAATTGCTAATGTCCAAACAAATTCCAATTCTCAATGTGAGCAAGCCTGTCTCGGATAAATAATTTAACTCCAGGAGGAGGCACAACACTATTGGAGAAAACATTTCTTAAGCTTTCAACAAGATTTGGCAAGATTCAGGTGAACCTATTGGAAAGTGACACAATCGATCAATGGTTTGTTATTAAGAGATAACTTTAAGATTCTTTTCCACCCGATGATCCCAATAACGTTATTTGGGTCCCATTCTGTATACACTTCTTAGTACCAAACCAGCCATAAGTTGACACATGCGTACTTTGCTTTTGACACTGCTTTTATCAAAGCATCTCAACACTTGCAGAATTCTATCTTCTAGTTTGTGGCTACACAAATTCAATGAATTATTCGAGTAACAACAATCGCACATAAAATATCTTGACATACTTCTTTATAAACGCTTGAATTGAAATTATTTGAAAGATATCATGATGCCTGAGACTGTATTGTAAGCTTCCCTCCTAAAACTATGGATGTTATGGGAAAGTCTGTTCGAATATTAGAAACTCGAGGATATCTATACATTCCCTGTTGCAGTAGTTTTTATATTATAGAGTTTGGTCAAGATGTTGGAAACCTTAACACATAGGTCCTCCTTCTCAGATCCATAGCCCCAGCAGAAAACATATTTTTCTGAATGTCAAGCCTTTCAACATGCCGGCCAGAAGGGTAGTGACGCATAAGGATCGCTATTGTGTTATATGAACGGCCATCTAGCTTAAGAATAGAAGTGAATCGATCCTCTTCCTATTCATTCATGTCCAGCGGAGCCGGAGAGATTGAGCGAGATTGAGCTACCCCGTGAAAAGAGTGGAAAATTTACAATTTAATTGAGGCAATCGGAACACCTTTTTCCTATAATACATCGGAGATTGTGACCTCTATACCGGCTCTTGCCAGCAATGCAATTTCCAACAATATCGCTATTTCTCGGAACCCAAATCCTTGTCAATGAAGGCAATCTTATGGTGATCATGTTGTCAAATATTCAATTGAAATTCTGATTATTATTTGAATATTGTTGGTGATCAATGGAATACTCAGGAATTATTTTTTCTTTAAATTAAGTTTTTTTGTTTTCCTTTTTTTTTTTTGTGATTTCTAAACATTAAGTATTCCATTTTCCAGTTTGATTTATGTCCACAATTAATTGTTAAAGCCCTTTAAAGTACTTTGGGTGCACCAAACCAAACAATTAAAATTGAATGGATTTGATTCGTTATTATTTTTCTTTTTTTTGTTTCCATTTTTATTCATTATTCTTCATGTTCTTACAATAGTTGTTGCTATATTTGTACAACCATTATCCTTGTATTTGTTGTTATTTATTGTTGTTGTTGTTATTTTAACAGTTTGTAAATGTATATGCGTGTTTTTTGTTGATTTTCTAGTGTACTGTTGAGATTTATGTCTCAACAACAGCAATAATAACAAACAACAAATAAAACATGAAGAGTTTTTCATGCCACAATTCAACCACTGAGATATGAAAGCAGAAAAAATAAAGAAAATCTTGATCTTTTCCTTTCCTTTCCTTTTTTTTTTTTTTTTTTTTGTTCCTACAACCTCATTTTTTGTGTTCATATTAATTTTTGTTCTTGTAACATTTCACTTTTAAAATGATTTTCACTGTTCGAATCATAGATTTCGAAACATTTTCTATTTGCGCTTCTTACTTGATAATATAGTATGTGTGTACGCAGATGTTGTCGTATATTATCTCTATTTCTATACTATTGCCGAGCTATTGCTGTTGCGTTCGAAAATTTTCCAACCTGTATTCTCTAATGCGGTCCAGGCAGTCAAACAGGCAGTCAGTTAGGCAGGCAAACAGGCAGGGTGCTTCTCTTTTCAATTTAAAACATTAACAATTTCGTTCATTTTTCTTTTTTTTTTTTGTTTTCTTTTCTTTCTTTCTATTATGCTTTATACGCAGGGTGTTGTTGTTGTTATTATTTCTTACTAGCTTATGTAACGGAATATTCTCTGCGTTTTACAACAACAAAAAAAAAAAAAAACCAAACAAAAATCGTTTTAATGAAATCTTTTTTATTATCAATCAATAGAAAAACCAAAAAAAAAAATTCAGGTGTTGATTATTTGTAAAAAATTGTTTTCCTTTTCTTTTTGTTAAATTTTAAGAAACTTAAAATTTAATTTTTTTTGTTTCGATTTTTATTTTTTTCTTTTTCTTCACTTGTTCAACTTCTGCTTCATTTCATTACATTTCATTGAACTCAACACTCAACACTTCACCAAAAAAATTTACAACAAAAAAAATTATGAAAGAACAACAACAAAAAAAATTAAGAAGAATTTCTATTTGATAGTGTTCGGTCCAAAACAGTGTTTACGTAATTTCCAAATTTCCCGGGATGCTGTCGCGACGGTGGACCATTTTTAACTGGGTTCTTTATCTACCGTTAACAAATATCCATCTGGTTGTCAACCAACTGGGAGCGGAAGTCCTGTGAATTGTGAGCGACCATTTAAACGCTTTTATGCTGCCATATTTTTGGCATTTCAATTACGATCGTTGGAAAACTAAACGTTTTAATACAGAAAATTCAAAATCGTAAAACTAGGCAGCATTCAAATCCTACGAATAAATTAAGTTTCATATGCAAACATTTCGAGGAAACCGAAGATGTTGCTTAATGAAGCAATGAGTACGTTCATAAATGCAATAATTGTGCAACACTACAGCATAACAAAAGTAATATGTTCAAAAATGCAATACTTGGCAGGACTGATTTGCGTCGAACGTTTTTTTATGGAGACAAAAGGCAATGCTGTCGCAAATTTCAGCTGCAGTAGTTCACGATAAAACATTTCTTCGAGCGCATTGTAGTTTCTTAAAATAAAAGCTCATATACAAAAGAAAATTTTGCTTTATTTGCAGGAAAATGGAAAAACAATCAAATTTAACCAAAATTTTGCATAGAAAATTTTAATTCTTTATATCACGCACTCGACTGGATATGGTGTCGGACTTCCAGAAAGGGAGAAGAAGAAGTCAGTATTGTGGGAAAATATTTTTATTGAAAATTAAAGAAATCAAACCGGACTTTGAAAAGGAACAGATAAGCCAACTTACAAAAGAATTAATATTAGAAAGGAAGGAATTAAGGAATTTACAGCCCTCCCTCTTAATACAGCAAATAATCCTGAAGACGAGCAATCAGAAACCAGTCTCAATGACTCCCTTATTTGTCCCGAGGCTTCAGCGGACGTATGTTGCTCTACCCCATAAAAAAGACACATAAGAAGAAACAAACAAAGTTGAAGAGAGGCACAAGGAAATTGTCGAGTTAGAAAACCGAAAAATTGATGTGGAACGGTAAAGAATTCAGGCAAAAACTTTTATAACAGATAAGCTGAATTGCCTAGCATAAGGGCATTTTCTGCAAGTTCAACTCGATTTGAAACAATTGAATTAAAAATTGGGCTGGTTTTCCACACATGGGCATCATGTTAACTGCCGCAGCATCCAATAAATATGTCTAAGCATGTACAACAGCAGCTCACGCATTAGTAACAAAACTTGGCATAACTGTGGCAGTGGTGCAAAAATTTGTCGAATTTACAAACGCACCCTATATTCGAAGTGCCTCCACCCATAGGAATATGCAATCGCCAATATTTACTGCACTTAACGAAATCACTTAACGTTTACAACACAGAAACAATGTGATGCTATGACCACAGTGTAGTGCACGGTAATAGCAGACTGCAGTAATTAAGTAACTAAGTACACATAAATGTTCTGTATCTTGACAACAGCATTATGACAGCATTATTTCCAAAAAATATATCTTAATCTCCAACTGAATTAACTATCCAGCTAAGAACATTTGAATCGCTTAGAAGAACATTTGAAGAAGCCGCAATCATCTAGTATGCGATGTGTTTGGCTTGATGCCTCTCTAACAAAACTAAAAATTAAAAAAAAGGAATTTCTCTTTCGGCGAATTCCTCGCAATAGATTTCTGGCAAGAACTATGAAAGTAAATAAAATCACTGTGAAAAGCTGTCGGTCAGAGTTGGCGTTTAAGCTTTACGTCTCGACACTCATGGATACAATTTAACACACACAACATGGTTAGTGTGAGAATCTAGGCAGTTAGTAATTAGTAAGTAAAAGAAATTCTATTAAAGTATTGATCAGAAACTGTGATAATTCCAAATTATTGTAAGAAAGTTCCAATATTCTTAAGATTGCTTAAAACCGCCAATTTGCAATTAAAATTTTCGATTGTCTAGTCTGGTAAGCTTCTGGTAACACATGCTCATGTTCCCATTTATTAAACTTGCGCACTAAACATACCACACTCTCTTTTTAGTCGAATTTTAAAAAACAAAAAGTAAAAAAAAAGAAACATTTTCGAAATAAAAATCAAGATACTCCCGTTAGTAGTCATAAATACATCAAGTTTTCGTGTAAACCACTCAGTTGAACGGAGGCATTGTTGCACGCCTGTTATACTAACAACACGACAGACAGGATGAATGCAAATATTTTCATTTTGTTTTCTTTTTTCATTTCCAATTTATGCTTTATTTTTCACAAAATATGTAGAAACTTCGAAAAAAAAAAAGTAGGAAAGAAAGAATCCATTGACCTGTTTATCTACTAAAGCCTTAAAAGAAAACAGCAAAGTATTTTTAGAAAATTTAGTTTTTCATTTATCGGCCACCAAAACAAAAGAAAAAAAAAAGAAAGAAGGCAAATAGTTTTTCTTATTTTTCCATTTTCCATTTTTTTTTTTGTGTTCTTCTTGTATCGAGTTAAAAAATTGGGTTCACTTAGATAATATGTCTCGTATAAGAGGATATGCTACCATTATATGATTCTATGGAATCTCTTTTTTTTTTCATCCAGCACTTTAGATACTCATAAAGCATACCATAAGACCTTAACTCAACCGCATAAATTGTTCTGTGCATTGTAAAACACAACTGAAAGAAAGGAAACTACGAGATGGTGAAGAGTATGTATTTTAAAAATCAATGACAGACAACAATACTTGGGTTTTTAAAGACGACTTCCGGTCTAGGAGTTGACAGACAAAAACAACATCAAGTGATAGGAGAACGTGTGCTAACACGTATAACAACAATAGACGTAAACACAAATACACACACTCACACTCAGCTCAAATAGTTTCATGTCTTCAAATACGTGTGAGTGTGAGTTTTTGTCCTTTTTCCATAATTTTGTAAAACTCTATTGTGTGTGTACTGTGTACGTGTTGGGTTGTAACGGTCTAGGTGTTATTCATTTCATTTGTTTTATTTTGGAGTGTTTTTCTAAGTTTGCTTAGGTTTTTAATTTTTTTCTTATTCTCAACATATCGTCATCAATTTAAATGCGACAGACAAATGGGAAAACAATTCTGGAATATTTTTTATTTAAAACGTGAGTAACAGCCAAACGATTTGTTTGACAAGTTATTTGAAATATATTGTGATGACAACTGTAAAATGCGGGATATCTATGGGAATTGCATTGCTAATAAGCTAGCACACAGAGCACAGGTATTTCGATTGTTTCAGTTAAGTGAGATATTACATACATACGTACATAATTGACCATTACAACCCTTCAGTCAGGATTACGGCCTAGCTTCTCACATCACTTATGTTATGTGTGTTAATTTTATACATAAGTGGCTGGACCTACAGTTTAAAGTCGACTCCGAACGACAGATTTTTGAAAAACTTTTCATGACAATTTTTATTTACTCTCAGAGTTTTTGCCAGAAATCTGCTGAGAGGTACTCAGCCGACAGAAAAATGTTTTTTCTCATATTTGTTGTTTGTATGGAGATGTCTGATCTGGTGCTTTGACATAGGCCTTCTCGTCTAATTCAGTCCAAAATACTAACCAGTTACAGTCCATACAAAGTGATTGGATCAATACATCTAACCTTTTTGGCACCAATAGCTGTCGTCAAAGATTATTATCCTATCCATTCTGAACACTCTTTTGGGTGTCAAACTAGTAAGTGTACATCACTTGACAATTTCAGTTTAGTGTTCATTAATTATTCATGAAATAGCTTTTTAAGCGAGTGTAACTATTCAAAATGGTGGTGGATGCCTAAGGGAATAATATTATTAGCTTTGTAACGTTGGTTTCAATTAATTATTCAGAAATGTTTAACTTAACTTGAAAGTATTTTAGTCGTTTTTAAATGCATAAATACAAGCCAAAGAATTCTTTTTAATTTTGACAAAGTAAATGCGGACTGCAGAGTACATTTTTGGCTTTTTATAACACAGCATTGAAAAATAGTTTGAGGGCACATGCGTTTGAATTGTTCAACGTCGGTGCATAGAACAAAAGCGCAGATAAGAGTGTCATATTTAGGAATTATAATTATTATACTGCACAAACTTTCATTCTCCCCGTACTTCTATACGGCACAGAAGTATAGACGCTATTAGCGCACCAATGCAGAAGCCTTGAAAGTATTTGAGAGAAAAGACTTGCGTAAGTTTTTCGGTCAGTGAACTGCGTGAGTTCCTCAAAGACATGGAATTTATACAGTGCATGTCGTTCGGATGGAAGAGATCTTCCGGAAGACGTCCATTCTATGCGGCGATTTCTCGAAAAAGAGAAAGAAGACAACCTTGTCTACCTTCTAAGTATCAATTAAGGAAGCCTTGCCTTCGATTGTGTGACCAACAAGGAAAGGCGTGCAAGATGCAAGATTGAGAAACAACAACACTGTGAAAATGTGAAAACTTTCTGAAAAAAGGGTTGTTTAGTGACCAATTAAGCAAAATATTACAGAGACTTAGCAAATTTATGCTGAAAACCGTTTGCAAACTTAGAAAAATTTCCAATTAAGAAAGTCCACCTAATGAGTTTACCACTTAAAGAGTGCTTAAAATAAATAAAGAAACTGGGACTCTTGCAAACTAGATCGTGTCCGAAGAAATCAATTCGCCATCATTCAGATTTTACAAAGCATTAGGCAGAGAATTTTGACTTCACGCGTACAAAACTTAGTTTACTCAGGGGCTCAGGTGCATTCACGGAAAGTGTCAAGTTTTCAATTCGGTAGCAGCAAAAGTTAAGTGTGGAGGAAAAAATCTGTTCATTAGGCCTATAAATGAGGTGCCCTGACTGGTGGACCACGTCACTTAGTTTGACCAGGAGTGACAGAACGTTTGCTTGCTGGACAATGGGGCGACACCTTGGCTTGGATTTTGGTTTTATCCGGAGCTCGTAATAATTCAAACCCATCACTAAGGTACTGTGCATGACATGCTATCCGCTAAACTAACTTAACCTAAGGAAGCAAAGTGGAAACAATGCGCATTCATCTGAATAAGATAAGATCTAACGCAGTGCAAGTTTATCTTTGGAATT
>QOCX01001617.1:0-30870 GCA_005959815.1 Sarcophaga bullata | reverse complement strand
CAGTCGATATTTACAAGGACAGCCTGAATATTTCAGTGCTGACTACTGCAACGTTCAATGCTGTATTTGTTTAATGGCTCAGCCTGAACTGGTATTCATGTTGAATTGGCATTCTAGGCATCTGAGGGAATGATAGTGTTGACACTACTACGAGACTTTTTGCCTCTGGCTCTTGAGGTATACTCACCTAACCTTACTCTTTAGACGCGCTCTTAAACTCGATTTATGGGATCTATGGCAGTAGGAGAAAGTGAAATAACAACAGACTCTCTGTCTGTTTCTATCAATAGAAAGGTTGTCTTTAGCAGAGAGCTTAGGCATTATTACTAGAGACTAGATGCATATATTGGATGGTATGGGTCACTCATATTACACTTGATATAGGATTTTTGTACGAATACAATCACGTCTATTGGCTAATGCAGTACCAGACTCTATGATATGTGGAAAGTATGACGAGCCATATAGACTAATCACATTATGATTGTTGTATGATCATCTCACCGTAGTCTACTAGGTAGTGTTATTAGATGCGACGTTCGTAGTTTAAACGCTATCTCAGTCATCTAAAAGAAAACGTCTGGTGTCGTCGTCAAACACTCTGGAAGTAAAATAATGTTTGCCGGCGAAACGCTTCTCAAAAATCTGTGTTCGTTAGTCGACTTAAACGTAGGAGCGACCAATGCTACAGCAACACTCACAACATGGGTGGTGGTAGAAGCTGATCCGCAATCCCGATTTACAACCCTTTGATCATGACCATTTAATTAAGTTAAGAATGTATTCATGTCCTTATAGAGACTTGCGTTTTGGTCTTCACTGGATTTAATATTTTTATATGGTGGGTTAGCCCTAAGCAACAACAAACCTTGACGTCCAGCCGGACCTTGGACCTTTCTCTGCATGCAATGTAGATAACATACTAGGCGCCGTGCTAGAATCCATGCAGTACCTTCAGAATCGACGTTGACAACTTCTGCACTCGTCAACGGTAGATGACTCTCCGAACCTTCTGATAACTGGCGCGAGGTTTCAGAAAGCGATCCTTATCATGCGCGACTCTTCACTTCGTCATGGCCGTGTTTTGGAAAGCGGAGTGCATCGCATGACACGGATCTTCCATAAAAGTGTCAGATGCTTGCGTACGCTGCATGAACATTGACATCCATAGGGCGCTACCCAAGCGCGATTTACTTCGCTGCCTTAGCGGCCAGTTGAAAGGAAGCCTACGAAAGATGGTCTTGGTAAGTAGGATGATGGGCAAAACAAAGTATGACTGTTAGTCGACAGTAGCCAGAAGTGCGGCGCTACTATTCTCAGATTTACGCCGATAACTATTTGTTGTGTAATAGTGCCGAGCCGAACTGCTATATCACCGCATTAATTCCTCTATCTTGGCTCGCCATTACCACCAAAATGATGTCAGATCTGGCAGATCAAGCGCAGGATCCACTCTGCCAACAGTGCACCTATCGGTCTCAATAGGCCATGAACCACACAGAGACCTCTAATCGCGTGACGACAACCTAATACCTCTACAAAACGCTCATCCACTCCTACCTTATATAACCACCGAGTGCAGCAGCACGTCGAGAGTATGTCGAGGAAAAGTCTACGTTAAGATGATCGTCAGTGCGGATTGGCGAAACAGAGTATTCTGCATCCAAGATGACAACAGCTGGACTCTGTATAGCTCCTTCGACGACAGTACACGTATGTGGCATCGCTATCAGATATCACGACCCTGCGCTGCCCGCATGTCAATCGCCTTCTGGCGCAACACTGTCTGACCAGGAGTTTCGAACGAGGTTTCATGTCCTAATCAAGGCCAATACCTCACGCCGGCGACGTTCATCATACCGTGACAGGCCCGTGCATTCTTCCTCTTTAAATCGATATCCGTCATGGCGTAGCAAGCGTCGAAGCCTATCTAAACTGCCGCTTTTGCCTGACATGATAGCCTACCTCGTTCTACAACCACACTGGCTTCGTCGCTCATCTGTTCCTACAAAAGGCTCATCGCACTAGTCACGGCGCACCCCGGCCAGACACCAACCCTTAGTGCTCAATCGCAGTCTGCGGTATCTCAGAATATCTTTCGGTCAGATCCCTTCACCATCTCAGTCCTGCTACCACTCTACCACCACGTCTCAACTAAGCAACGACAACAACCTACTAGACTACCTGCGACTACGAATATCACAAATAAATAAAAAAAAATTTTTTAAGCTGACCCTCTGTTTCAAACGCAAATCAAAAATTTAACAATGTTTTTAATTTTAATGTCTTCTGACTTCATCGCATTTTCCAGCTTATCTCTTTTCCTTTTTCTTCTGTGTTTTTCTTTATTTTGACATAAACTACGTGTCAAGCCCAAATGAATTTGAGATTGAACACCGGAAAAACGTAACAGATCAGACAGTAAGGTTTCGGACAATGAAGATGTTGGAGAGTTTATTTTATTTACCATTCTCCATGGCTTAATGCTACATACCCACATGTTTGTTAACATACTGCTATGTGCGTAGCGTACAACTTTATACACAAATCAAAAAAAAGAAAATGGAAGAAAAAAGTTGAAGAACGGAACGGAACCGGAAAAAAAGCTGGAATATTTAAGAAAACAACATCAAGGTTAACATGTTTACAAGTATTACCGGATATCCTAAAAACACATACAAAATACATTTCCCAGCTACACACCATCCTCTCTCCTCTCCATCTCTGCATCTCTCTCTCATACATTGTCTTTCTCTGTTAATCGTTATCTTTACCTATGTGAGTAAAAAGTTCTTCACTTAGAGACTTTGGTAGACTACGAGACTTACACTGTGACACAGGACTGACTGGCAATACAAGAAAATCTTAAAATACACAGACACTGGCAAGACAAGTTACTTTTGTAAATACAAGTAGCCAAATAACAGAACACACTAACACACACACACACACAGAACTACTACAATGATAGCAATATGCAATACAAAACTACTACACATAGTTTCTAACACACAATTTACAATATCCTTAGGATACAACGATACTTTCTAGATTTATTTGTATATCTTGTTGTTGTATGTATTGTTATTGTTTTATTTTCATTTATAACGGTACAAAATAAATTTGTTAAAGTCTTGGCTTTTTATTAAACTGGGACAAATTCCCCAACCATTGCAAGTGGGTGACTACAGAAAGTGTCTTTGTGCTGGGTGTGTGTTTGTTATAACTGTGAACATTTCCAAACGTTGGATAGAAAACAACGGAATGGCAGCCAAAAAAAAAAAAATACGAAAAAATTTATTTTTTATTTTAGCCTGTGCTGCTTTTAGTTTTTTGGCTTCTCAACTTGACTTTAAGTAACAACAACAACAACAACAACAACAACAACAACAACAACAACAAAGTAAGACAAAGAGAAATAATGGGGAGAAAATGAAATTGAAAACAAAAAAAACGTAGAGAAGTAGTACATCAAACATTCAATATAAAGAAATAAAATACACGGCAAACGATTGCTGTTTTCTTTCTTTTCTTTTCGTTTTTTTTTTTTCATTTTCATTTTCATTTTTCAACACAAAACTATTCGATTCTCGTATTTTGTTGCGACTTGGCAACCGTTGAACATGTCCCTTACATGTTGTACCTAGTCAATGGCTACAAAAGTAAACCAAGCAACGATTTTGTTTGGTTTGATGAAGTCCACTAAGATCTAATTTAAGAACACGTTAGCAAGGCTCACTGTCTCAACAGGCAAACACACTCAACATAAACTCAACTAGTCTTCGGACTGAATGATAGAGGAACACTGGTCTTTAAGGCACTAATGTTTGAATTTTGTCCTTCATACATACATAATGTATACATAATTGGTCATTGCAACCCTTCAGTCAGGATTACAACTTAGCTTCTCGCACCGCTCTTATTGTGGATGTTAATTTTATACGTGAGTTTTAAGTCGATTCCGTATGACAGATTTTTGAGAAAATTTTTCATGGAAATTTTATTTACTCGCAGAGTTTGTACCAGAAATCTTTGTACCAGAAATCGTCGTAGCAATCGTTCATATTTCGTTTAGTTGGAGATAGCTGACCTGGGAATTGAACCATGGACACACAGTCTAATAAGCCAACACACTACCTACTAGACTCCCTCATACCTACTTATTCCAAATGTTCGAACCATACTCAGTTATCAATTCCGATCCAGTTGTGGTTCAACTGGCAGCAGACTGGACTGCAAATTTTGACGGGAAGATTATTTCTAGTGCCGCAGATTTCATGAGCACCAGAGACTTGTCTCTGTCTGACTACGGTGAGGCCCCCTTGTAGGAACACCGTGGTGGTTGTGGTTTATACTCAAAATTTGGGGAAAAGCGCAATCTCTTAAGCATTTTCACAAAGGAGTTTAGTTAAACTCCAACCTGTAACCATAAGGGAAAGTATATCCAACAGTATGGCTTCGAATTGATACTCAAAAGTGGTGAAGTCGCCGTAGTCTAGTTGGCTTATTGGATGTAAGGCTCGAACATAACAAAAATATTGAAAAAAATTATTTAATTCGGCGACTTTCTCTCACAGTTTTTTGATAAAAATTCTACGTGTAAATAAAATGTTCCCTGAAATGTCGTTCTGATCGGCTTCGAGCTGTAATTCCAGCAACTCAATTATGTTAAGTATGGTGATGCAAACCATTGCTTAGCATGTGATTGCATCATAGTACGTGAAGGCATTGGTTTCTGGCCTTGCTTATAGCACTACTGGGTGTGCCATCATGACAATACTCCCGTTAAGACACACATAATTGGTCATTACAACCCTTCAGTCAGAATTACAACCTAGCTTCTCACAGGTTAAGCCTTGGACTAATGACCTCATATGTTACTTTAACTAAACATCTCATCCCCATAGTCATTAACATTAGTTCCACAGATATTTATGAAAAATCAACCAAAGTCGCCGTAGTCCTCTATCCTCAAACCCTTCGTCTACATCGCGAAGAAAACGAAATAGAGTTTCTTCCGACACTCTTCCGACAAATACTATGAGAATAAATAAAATTGCCATTGAGAAGTTCCTCAATAATCAGGTCGTTCTTTGTCAAAATCTGGGTCATTTTTATGGAAAAATTTTACACAACATGAGTGGTGTACGAAGCTAGGTTGTTACCCCTACTAAAGAATTGTAATGATCATTAAGCAAGTCATTCGGAGTGGACTTTAAACAGTACGGTTCCGCAACTAATGCATAAAATAATGCACACTGCATAAGTGGTGTGAGAAACTAGGTTTTAATCCTGACTAAAGTGTTGTAATGATAAATTGTGTTGGTGTAATTGTGTGTGTGTGTGTGTGTATGTAATTAAGCAAGTAAGTATGTTAAGTAAGCCAAAGTAAGGACACAATAGTGTGAATAACTAGAGCGTAACATTAGTTTGGAATGTCTCAACATGCTGTTAGGCCTTCGGTATGTTCTTCTAGAACCAAATAGAGTATTCGAATGCAATCTTCACTGTGCCGCTAATAAATTGTCAATCAAAGCTTTGAAGATGCTAGTCAATCCTTTATGGTTATCTATGACTGTTCACTTCTTAAGATAATAATAAAAGCCAGGTAAAAGAAGAATTATTTACCTTTTCTTATTACAGAATATTTAAAAGATTTATTTTCTACAGTACCTCTATTAGATTATTCATTCTAAAGGGTCCCAAAACAAAAAAGCCTTTTATTTATCCAAACTTTGTCTAATGTTGCTTATTCCATGCCTAACATATGCTGTCGTTACACCCCCAAAGAAAAAAAGGAGAAAAACAATCGGAAAAAGACAAAACAGCCGCCAGTTTAACTTTTACACAGCAGGCACATTCCGACAAGAGCTCAGTGTACCCCCGTAAAGCAAGAAGACTATACTACGTCAGACAAACAGAGAGGAGGATGAGAGAGAGAGAGAATCGATAGAAGAGAGAGGGAGTGAGACAAAACAAATTCGTGAATGTCGCTTTTGGTAGCCAAATACGAAATTTTATCCTTCTGTTTGACAATACTTTGCACAAAATGAAAGTGTTAAAAATTCTATTCTTCATTTTATTTATTCTGCGTGTACTGTCGTGTGTATGGTCTTGCTGTGTGGTCGTGTTTTTGCTACGAGGAGTCTTTTTTTTATGCCCAAGTTTTATTCCTTTGTCATTTTGTTCCTTTTTCTGTAAAGGGACTATACTTACTATGTAGTGGTGTACATGGGGTGAGTGTGTAATGCTTGTGTCCATCTTAACATTTCTTGTATTTGCAGACTGTTCTTTTTGGCTTAACAAAATAAGTTAAACAACAAAACTTTTTGTATGTTTCTTTATAGTTGGTTGTTGCTTGTTGTTGTTGGCTTTTCACTACTCTCTCAAACTCCCATAACAATTTTCATAGCATCACTGTTATGTTGTAATCATTAATCCTGCAACAACCGAGCAACCGAACGCTTATAGTTTTTCGCAAAAGAGGCTGTGTGTGTGTGCTGTCCAAGCTTTTGTCGATGCACGCAAGTGGTAGGAAAAGCTATCTGCTACGACTACTCGTGTTTACAACTTATAGATTAATATGGTTAAATTGTTGTTGTTGTTTTTGTTAATTCTGTGTTTGTTTTTCTTTTTTCTGTTTTCCAATTTTGTTTAATTATTCAGTTTTAGTGTTTATATTAGAGAGAGAGAGAGTGAGAGAGCGTCTGTTTTCGAAAATGTGGTAGGCCACCATTAGATGGCACACTACACTTTAATAATATTTTTCATTTTTTGTTTCAAAGACCAGCAAAATTTAGAGGTGGCTGTTCATCCAACCTCTTTGGACTTTAGGCCATATACGTAGCATTGTGTTACCACATTTGTTCATTATTCTGTAGTCCTAGCACCACTCGTAGGTTCTGATGAATCAACGTAGACTGCTAATGTTAATGCTTACAATTCCTCAGATCGTTTACATAGTCGCACCAAGATACCTGTTCTTCTACGTTATAGTACCGTTAAAGGACACCCAGTAGGTGAAGAACAGTCCTCATACTCTTTCTTGCCTCTACAGTTTATGCAGAAATCGTTACCGTGGTGTCCAAGCCTAATTCCTAGTAATGACCTCTGCAACCATATCGAGTGTGCTTATTTGGAGTTTCTGGTTAAGCGACTCCGACAACAAGATATTTTCTTCTTTTACATCATAGTCCTGTTAAAGAACAGGTGAAGGACAGTTTCCTACTCTTTCTTGCCTCTACAGTTTTATGCAGAAATCATTACCAAGATATCAAGAACAATGCCTCGTAATAACCCCCGCAACCATATTGAGTGTGCTTCTTGGAGCTTCTGATTAAGCGATTCCGACTGCCAATGCCAATGCATAACAGTTTCTTTTGATCGTTTACATAGTAGGCACCAACATACCTTTTTCTTCTAAGTCATGGAGACGTGCAGAACAACTGGTTAGGTGAAGAATGGTCTCCTGCTCTTTCTTGCGTCTTCAATTTATGCAGAAATCATTAGCAAGTTGACCAAGACTAATGTGTGTCCATAATGCAATGCCCCATAATGACCTCTACAATCATACTGAGCGTGCTACTTTGGAGTTTAAACAGACTTGTCGGGCGCTCTTCCATTCAGTTCTGGCCAGATTTTCAGCATCGCTCTGCTCGTGCCTAAAAGCCGCCTCTCTATTGTCGACGTAATCGATGATTGCATCGGTAAATGCTCTAAATATTCTGAGGTATGAGAAGTCAACGCCACTGTTTATGGAACTAGCGTTGGTCGAAAGACATTGGTTTTGTTTGTAATAGTCACCATGAAAAGTTCCTCAAAAATCTGTCATTTTCGGATCGACTTTAAGCTGTTGGTCACGCCACTCATGTATAAAATTAGAACCACACAACATAGTGGTGGTTAGGAAACTGGATCGTAATCCTCTCTTCGGTATGCATGAATGTGTGGTATCCGAACGAAAGTAAAATACAGCTCTACTCTATGGACCAGTGCTTGAAGGTAGGGATGTGATTCATTGGTTCCTTGGATATGCATCAGGTATTTCTATTGGCTACTATAGGGATGGCTAGGAACTAGAAGAGCTTTTTAATGCAGTACCTCAGATCAGAGTTGTAGGTCGTGGGATTAGTCCTACTGGAAGGGTAGGCTACAATACAATCGTTTTTAATTGACTTTCCTCTTAATCATTGTTATAAGTTGTGTACGTGTGATGCTCTGACCGATCATTCGTCTACATTTATTAGCAGCGAAAAACTCTCTTCGATTGAATTTTCTTTTTTCTTTTACAGTGTAATTAACATTTCAAGTTGCTGCGTAATTGTCTACCTGGACTGTATATAGTGTTGTTATGTGTGTGTGTTTTTTGTCTGTTGATTTCGTTTTGTTTGGAAATTTTTGCCAATTAATATCATAATAAACTTTCGGGGGTTTTATAGAAAAGTACGAAATGGTGTGTTCACGGCAATGATAACGTCAGCAGCAGTAAATAGCAAGGCAAAAGTATCGTCACAACATTTCCAGGAACACCCAAAAACAAATAAAACCCCACATGCAAACACAGATACACGTACGCATACCAACGAATGCTTTATTTAAACACCTTAAAAATGGCGTATGAAATGTATTTTTTGCTTGTGTGTTTGTGTTTGTATTTGTAATTTTATTTCATCTTAACTCGTCGTTTCTTCTTTTAATTCGTTGGCGCAAATGTTGAAAAAATAAATCAAATAAACAGTGTAGACGACTGCTACACCCAGACGACAGAAAAGAAAAAAATCAACGGAAATAATGAAGAAATTTTTGATTTGTTTGGAGAATATTTATTGCCAAAAAGGGAATTGATTTTTTGGAGCTACATGTGCTACACGTATGTTAAGTTGAAGCATTGTCATGGATTTCAATGTGTTTTAGTGACTATGAAATGATGTTCTTCTAATATGTTTCACTGTGACTTTTATAAGAAAATTTCTGCCTCTGTAAACAATTCCAATTCCCTGAAACAAAGTCGGTTGGTTGGTGTTGGCTTATTAGACGTGAGGCCACGATTCAAAATCCAGTTCAAACACGAAACTAATACTGGTTTCGACGTCTCCTTTTCATCAATCTTCTGGCAAGTAAGTAGAAGTAAAATAGCCATGAAAAGTTTCAAGTTGTCATTTGGAGTCAACTTTAAACTGTCCGGCCCAATACTCACGGATAAAATTAACGTACAGAACATGAGTAGTGTGATAAGCTCGATGGTAAACCTTACTAAAGGGTTTTAATGACCAATTAAGTAAACAAAATATCATTCAATCCCAATCAAACCCCTTTGGAAATGGCAAGACGCGAAGTGTAATATCAATACGAAATATTGAGCATACGGGTCCTTCCTTCCTATATGGTGGACTACCACCACTACTTCCTTACCTAATTGGTTATCATAATCCTTCAGCCAGGTTGTATGTATTAAATTTATACATGAGTTGGAGAGCCAACAGTTTATGGTCGACTACGAACAACAGAGTTTTGAGAATCTTTTCACAGCAATTTTATTTGTTTCTCAGGGTTTTTCCCCAGAAGACTGCAGAGAGGAAGTCGCAGAAGACTCATATTTCGTTTTGTTCGAGCCAGTGGTCTCATATCTAGCCAACATACTACCAAGCCAACGTACTACATACTAGACTACGACGCTATATATACACACATAAACATACCTCGCTCTTTAGCATCGGAAAACAAAATGCCCTGTCTGGGCTAACGCTGCTGCTAATTGTCTTTTTTTTTTGTGAAGCTTTACGGTATCCCTGGGTATTTTTTAAAGGTTCTAACTAGACTACCCGATGACGATCTTTCCTATATTGGTGAATCACTGTCAAGTGGGTTTTGCCTTTCTTCTTCTCTAACTCGCTTAATGGTGGCAGAAAGTTATCGTGTATCGAATTCTTCCAAAACCTTATTTCAAATATTCGCATACGTATTTTAAAATAGGCATATTTTTAGTCCTATTGACCAGTATAATGCACAGAAAATAATTGAGGCATTTCCCATCACAAAACTTTACTTTCTATTTCCTTCCCTACACAGCTGATCGTAAACTATAGTTGCAGAGATTATTTCTTCTCCTATTTATTGAACCCACAGACTTTTTACGAATGTTCTATTGACTCAAGCAATGAATAGTCGTTAAGGACAACAGATTTGCGAACCAGGAACTCAATTATAATTAAAGTTGAAATGAATTATTATTAGAGGCATTATTCATAAATGATATGAAGCTACGTGGGCGTATGATTAATATTTAATTCAACTTGTATAGTACTCATGCGCCTTAGTATAGGCAACAACCAAAAATATTTCAGTATGTAATGTGAGTACCAGAGATCAGCAATGAGTATTCAAAAAGATGAGTAGATGAGTCGAATCATACTCATAATTTCTGATACTTATACCTACTCATACTTATTTTAATATCATGGAACCCCTTCAATCATATTTAAAGTTTGAAGTACTCATCATACTCATGCTTAACACTGCGCATGATGTTTTTGATTTCGACTCTGCACTGACTCAACATAAACAAGAATCACAAAATAAGTATGAGTCGCGTACGAACATTAAAGTACTCACTAGAAGGTTGTGTGTTTGCTCTGCTTGCTGCTCTGTCTTTTGTGCTTATGTGTCTTTTTTCTCTTCTGTTGTAAATGCAACAATAACTGAGACTGTATGAGTAACTCGAATCCTTTATAAGCATTACAAGTATTTCCTAAACTTATGAATCTATATGAGTAGGCTTATGAATCAAACATATTTCGAATGGTATGAGCTTGATCTGCGAAGATGTGTCTGGCAGTAAATGAGGGCAAAACAAAGTATATGTTAACGACAAGTAGAGAAGTGCGGCGTACTGATTCTCAAATTACGGTCGATAACTATACGTTTGATGTAGTCAAGGAATTCATTTATCTTGGCTCCGCCGTTACCACCAAAATGATGTCAGTCTGGAGATCAAGCGCAGGATCACTCTTGCCAACAGGTGCTATTATGGTCTCAATAGGCAATTGAGTAACAGAGACCTCTCTCGTGCGACAAAACTAATACTCTACAAGACGCTCATCTTACCCGTGCTTCTTTATGGCGCAGAGGCATGGACCTTATTAAGCACCGATGCAGCAGCCTTGAGAGTATTCGAGAGAAAAGTCCTACGTAAGATCTTCGGTCCAGTGCGAGTTGGCGAAGATTTCCACATCCGCATACAACAGTGAGCTGTATGAGCTCCTCAACGACATGGACGTTGTGCAGCGTATTAATATCCAGCGGCTGCGCTGGCTCGGCCATGTCGTTCGAATGGAAGAGGATGCTCCGGCGAGACGGGTATTTGATGCGGGGATCTGCGGAAGTCGGCGAAGAGGACGACCTTTATCCGTTGGAAGGACCAAGGCGAGGAAGCCCTGTCATCGATTGGTGTGACCAACTGGCGTAGGCGCGCAAGAAGCAGAGGCGCCTGGAAGGATGTGTTGCGGCAGGCCGAAATCCGTTAATCGGGTTGTTATGGCCAATTAAGTAAGTAAGTAAGTATGAGCTTGATGTCAACGTTGTACGCATACCAGTTCTTATAAATCAACGTTGTAGTGAGTACGATTGAATCAGAGTAGTTAAGTTTCAATATTGTTGACACGATTCTATTCAGAGTTTCATGGCTACTTATGAGTAGCTAAAAAACGATTCATTGTCGATCTCTGGTGAGTACCTTTTAAAAAAAGCGGACAAAATTTCATTTGTTTTTTTAGGGACTTCTATAATCCCACATCAAATAGAAGAAACAATTCGCATGTACTTTTTTATTTTTTGTTACACAGTGTTATCATTATAGAAGTAAATTTTTGTATCATTGTATTGTAAATTAAAGCATCATTCAATCACATTTTAATACGAAATTTTTCGAAAAAAAAAAAACAAAAATTTGTTAATTATGAAAACGTAAGTGTAGACAGAGTTTGAAAAGAGAAACATAGAAAAACATAGAAAAATTATAAGAAACTCGTTATTTATTTGTAGGAATAATCAAAAAGATTAATTAAGACAAATAAGAAGAAATTTACGTTTCAGCTAAACAGCGTAAACGTAAAACGAATTTTAATTTGAATTCGAACAAATTTTTGGATATGAAAGCCAGTGAAAACAATTAAATTTTGAATTTTAATTTTTTTTTAACTCTACAGTACTGCAAGCAAGATAGCCTAAATAAGATTATAAAACTTAATTTTATTATTGCTTTGCTGTCAAACTCTATTGCAACATGGTTGATAGTAAAATTTTGTCAAAGCATCTGGATCTGGTTGGTTATTAAAGTTTGGCTCTTTCGATACAAAGAGTGTCTCACTAAGAGTTTATTTTGATTTTAAAATGAAAAACCTTTACGATCTAAGCCGAGTGAAATTTGCTTCGATGGTCTCAATTAAATAAGAACAAAAATATCCCTGAATTGGCCGCCATATTGTCACGAAATTTTTCATGAGCCTTTATCTCATCGGTGAATTATTGCTTGCTGTTTGCACAAACAAAAAATATCTCCCGTCATTGAATCGCTATGATCTTGATGGCCAACTGAATCTGAATTCTTTTAAATAATTTATGCTGAAAATTGTTGCTTCTATAAAACGATTGTAAAACGCTCAGTGGGACCAAATATCGCCCAAATCCATGCTATTCAGTTGAGGTCACAAGAGGTCCTTCATACGTTTCTGTAAAAAATGTCGTTCACAGTTACTGAAATTTCCAACTCATCTTTAAAAAAGAAAGCAACAATTAGGCTACGGACCGGAAATTTAGACAAGGCTGTCGCTCCTTACATCGTAGTCGTAGCAGATAATGTGCCGACTTATTAGACGAAGACCCCGGTCAGTCATCAAAAACGAAATTTAAAAATATTTCTTCGGCGACTTCCTCTCAGCAGATGTCTGGCAAAAACTCTGAGAGTGAAATAAAATTGCCATGAAAAGCCATGAAAATTTTCTTCAAAATCTGTCGTTCGGAGTCGACTTTAAACTATACGTCCCGCCACTCATGTATAAAATTAACACACACAACATAAGTGGTGTTGAGAAGCTAGGTCGTAATCCTAAAGTGTTCTATCAAGATCCTGTTCATAGTACTCCGTGGAGAAGCCGCTGTAGTCTAATTCGCCAACTTCTCAATAGTCTTCTTGCAAAAACTCTGAGAGTGAAATAAAATTGCCATGAAATGTTTCATAAAACTTTAGGTTCCGCCAATTATGGTTAAAATTTACACATGCTACATGACCAGTGTGAGAAGTCACTTCGTTATCATGACTAAAGGGTTGTAATAACCAATAAAGGAAGTGCTCCGTGGAATTAAAAGTTGTGAGTACAATGACTATGGGTTTTCGATGTCGTTCTCATTTATAGCTGCAATATTTTCAGGAGATCAATTGGTATGTTGACTCACAAGAATCTTAATGTTCGTAACCTAGTTTTTCAATTTTTCAAACTCTCATAAATAGCTGACCCATTAGGTGCATACAGTCAACTGAACGTTTTTAGTTTGAAGCATTACTTACTAAATTTTTCTAATAAGTTTTCATAATGATAACGACCGTTGGCTTTTCGCAAGCCGTTACTTTTTTAATAATTAGAATAAACACATGTAAAGCTCTTTTCCAATATTTACTGTCCAGCTATCACATTGCCTGCTTTGGAAGATATAGCTTCTGTTACTCTAATGTCAGCAGGACTAAGTACGTTGCCCTTCATACTCTAATAACACTTTTCTCCATTTAACCAATATTCATCAGACTGCATAGTCAACTAGAGCTGCAACCCGTAACACTAGCGGCAGGGGACGTAGTATTGCTTGAAGAGCAGTTACCCAACAAGATACCAAGGTATTAATGACAACCCGTGGTATCACCCTACAGACCAGACAGACTTTTTTTTGTCGAACTGACCCATGTCGCCAATGTCCGTTGGCACTCGTTTCTATACTAATGGCTTTAAAAAGAGGACTTTAATGGCACTACAGAGTTCAGATGGTGGAACAAGATAAAAAATGTTAGCTTGCTACCGCACCCTGGTATAAATAGCAGGTGTTTACGCTCAGGACAAGTTATAATTTCATTTAAGCTGGCAATTAGTGCAATAACATCCAGGGAATCAGTATCAAGATCATTCCAGCAATCCAAGAAAAATGCATTTTAAGGGTCACTATTGCGCAAGAGAACAATTGAATTTCAATCAAAACAAAATCCATTTTACCTGGTTAAACACTACTAAAGTTAAGGTTATTTTGCAAATAAATTTCCCAGTAATTGAAAATGTTTTAATGCATTTCAAACAACAACAACAACAATAGCAAACTTAACTATCATTTAACGAAATTTCTTTCAATTTTCCTTTAATGGCTTGTGCTCTTAGCCGAATAGTTAAAAAATTTAAAGCCACTCAAACAGTTAAAGACACTTTTGTGTACTTGAGAACAAGAAAGAGAAAAGAATTCAATACGATTTTTAGTTTTCTTTTCCTTTTCATTTTCATTTCGAAGACGACTTTGTTGTATTTTTTTCTTCCCCCATTATGATACAAGAAATACCTCAATGAGTTGAGAAAATTTTTTTTCTGATTTCTCTATTCAAAGTGGTTCACTTAGAAATTGTGATTGCTGTTGTTATTGTTTTAGTCTCTTTATCTCTTTCTCTCTCTCTCTCCCCCTCTCTCCCTCTCTTTCTTTGTTCCTTCTAGGCTTGTGTGTTAAAGATTTTTTTTTGGTTTTAAATGATTTGCCTTTGGTTGTTTCGATTTTCATTAAAAATCATCATCAGCATGAATGTCATGTCATGTCATGTCATGAATACCATTTTGGCATTGAGATTTGATTGAATATAAAAACAATGACAGCAAAACTTTTAAATCAGCTTTTAGTAGGCCTTCAGAGAGAGCAAGAGAGAGAGAGAGAGGGAGAGTGTGTGTGTGTGTGAGAGCAGAAGCAAATGTTAAATGTTAAACATGTGGTGTGGTATGAAAACAGACACTAACTACACTGCCATTGCACTACACTGACAAAAGAAATGGAAAATTAATGTCATTTGTTTTCTTTACACACACATTCAAACGATACAGAAGCCTATATCAAGAACCACAGTTCCATGTCTATAACACACGTGTGTTATTCCATTGTTAACACAGTGACACTCTGTGTATAGTAAGCATATGTGTATGTATTTGTAATTTTATGTATCTTAGACATTTTGTGTGATTGTTTTTCATCATTTTTTTTTCTTATTCCGTCAAATCGTTTTTTATATTCGTGTTTTTCGTTTTCGCTTTCGCTTTCGTTTTCGTTTTCTTTTTTTGTTTATTTTTTATTACAATTTTGTCACTCGATTTTTTTATTGCTTTTCGTTAATAATGTTTGTCTTGATACCCTACAGGTTAGGAGTAGTAGTGTTGTACATTATGATACAAAAAATTCTTTCTTGAGACAAATGCAATAAATGAAGTCATTTGGGCCTTCCAAAAAGCGGCTGCACGAAGAGGCTTGTTTGTTTACAGAACAATCAACTTGATCTGGTATTACACAACAGAGATATACGGTCGCGTGGAGTCGCCATAGCATAGTAAATAGTAGGTTGGCTTATTAGATTTAAGGTCAAAGTTTCAAACCACCAGCTTAGACATATCAAACCAGACTAAAGTTAGGTTAGGTTAAGGACGTGTACTTATCATTGGGACAACTTCAATACCCAGAGGTCAAAATGACCCATTGTAACACGTCCTAGAAGAAAAAAGAGAGGTAGAGAGAGAGAGAGAGAGAGAGTAGTAAAAGAGATAGAGAAATTAGAAAAGAAGATGAGGCAAGAAAAGGAGGATAAGGAGACAGACGAAAAAACAGACCGCAAACACACAAGACAATGACAAAGACCTAGCACTTCTCAGCCAGCTCAACATATTTATGAAACCTTCGAAGAAAACCCTACCTAGAGTCCTTAACCTTAACCTACTAAAGGCTGGACAGTTGCAAAGGAGGTGTTCGATGGTTTTCAACACTTAATCGTTGCAACATAGCCTGGGGAATCTGTTTCAAACTCTTGTCAGCGATCTCACGTCGCAGTGCTCTCTAATGAAACCAATAACTAGTCGCAGACTGGCCTTATCTAAGCCCAGCAGTTAACCCTTTCTATCACTTTGAACCTCTGAAGGAGCCTCTGCCCAGATCCCTTAACCTCAAGCTACTAACTACTGTACAGTTGCAGAGGAGGTCTTCAATAGTTTCCAACTCTTGCCCGTTGCAACATATCCTGCTATAGTCCGGCTGAAATCTGTCACAGATCCTTGTCAGTGATCTTATCTTGCAGTGCTCTGTAATAAACTCATAACTAATCTTAAGCTGGCCTTACCTAAGCCTGTTCTATCACTATCTACAGCAGGCATGTGTCAGGACAACTAGACACATAACATTCCGAATCATTCTAATGACCCATCCAGTGATGAAGCTGCATAGGTAGGGGATGTGGACGAACTATCACATCGTCCTCAGAAAGTGAAACTATTCTGGCGTGAGCATCCACGGTCTCATTAGCAAGCATAACGTATGTCCCGGAACCCAGCATAGACGGATTTGTGATTTACAGTCACTCTAGCAATGGCCCTTAGGGCAGCCTGACTGTAAACGAATATATAAGATTCCGAATCTAAAGTCGAAAAGTCGAATCTGAAACGACTTTAAACTGTCGGTGCAGCAAATTATGAAAAAAATTAACACAAACAACTAACTAGGGCAACTTCACCTTCACCTTTGTGTTTGTGCTTGTCTTCCTAGGGCCAAATGTTTTCTATGACACAAAGCCTTTCCTCTACGTCTAATCAAGTGCGCACTCAAGTATTTGCTCATCAGAGGGAAAAAGCCAATTTCAAGTCAAATATGTTACTTAGGTATCTTGCAATTCATCTTGACCTTGATTTAAAATCGTATTCCTTTCTGTTTTTATGCTCATGATTTGTTTTTGTTTTTCTATTACTCTGTCTGCTTATATGTGTGCGAGGATGCTGGATTGATTTTATTTTTTATTTTTTTTTTTTTTTCGAGACATTTTTCTTGATTTGAAAATTAAAAATTTATGGCAAATCAGATTTAAACTCGCCAGATTTTTTAAGTGTTAAAATCAAATGAACGTGTGTGTCCAATAACTAAAAACATAAAGGAATTTGGCTCGTAAATTTAGCATAAAAAAGAAAACTAAACAACACGATGAGACATGGCATCCAATTTTACTTGAGGGATTTATTTTATCAAAAATTATCACACACACAATCTAAGATTTTCATTTCAAAAGTGATAGAGAGAGAGAGAGAGAGAGAGAGAGAGAGAGAGAGAGAGAGGTGACTGGTATTAAATATTAAAACGTTTGAAGGTTATTTTTAGTTTTCAAAGCAAATGTTTCAAAAAAAAAAAAAATCGCTCATTACTGCAAAGGCATACAACACTCTGACATGGGTTCCGGGATATAGAGGCTATCGTTGGAGATTCATTTCCTGTTGAGCTGGGCAGAGCCACCACTAAGCACGACACGCTCTCTGATATATTTTAATGCATAGATATTCCAATTACCTCAGTTCTACAGCCACTCGCTCAAGAGGGAAGCTCAATATTGTAGACAGCAAGAGGTTACAGGCAATATTAGTAGACTCAGCTGGATACGAATAGATAGGTAGAGGAACCTCAAACTTCTGTGCTTAAACCGCATGGCCATTTATTGATAATAGTGATCCTTACATGCAACTATCCTTTTGGTGGGTATGGCGAAGGACTTAGAATGCCGTCAGATCACTTCTCCTGTAGCTATAGGTCTGAGCAGGAGGAAAACACTGTCTATCACCTTATATGTCAGTTCCCCGCCTTTGCAATAAGGAGACAGAGTTTTTTAACCTCTCACTATCAGACATCTTTAACTAACTCTTTCGATTTATTTTACTTCTAATTTGTTCCCTCTAGAGAAAGTTTGATATCCGTGATGTACATCCTAGCCTAAGGGGTCCCCTTCCTTTAAGGGTAGTTCGTTACCTTAGCTAACTAAAGACTATTTGGGAAAGCGGATTAACAAATTACGAACAAATGAACAAATGAATGATGAACGCACTCAGATGAACTTTGCAAAGATCTCACTCCTTTGCTTAAAGGAAAGATGACAGAGTTAAGTCATTGTGAAGCAACTTAGACAAAGCCGAGGAGCATTCAGCAAAAACTCCGCCTCCTTCTTGCAAAATTTCTTCAATGAAATTACAAGAGGAAAGTGAATTAAAATCGTTCATATTGTGGTTAATACTACTGAAAGCGTCAATTAGCAGAACACTTTTCAGGAGAATCTTAAATATTTTCAAGACTAGCAAGACCAAAAAGCAAGCATGAGTTCAAAAAGCCTTTTTCTACGAAAAATAATACCTTTCATTCCCTATAACCATTTAAGTAACTTGCCTTCGGTGATCTTTCCTTTATTATTTGTTGGACTTGTTCACATGAATTGAATATTTGAAGTGGATTCGATTAAAGCAATTCTTAGAAATTGCACTCCCTGGCTAAGATATCCTTGCATACTTAAAATTAATTTCAATTGCTCTTCAATGCAGTAACGCAATAAATGAGAATAATTTTTAACGAATTATTTCACAAATTCCGGAGAATTTTTTGTTTCTTTTTTTAATCATATTTAATCATTAACATTTTTGAATATCAAACGAAAGGATATGCAACAGCCACAAGCATAAGAGTCTTTTACAAGGAAAACAATTCTCTATTCCCATATTCGTGAAATACTTTGAAGAAGGTTTTTCTCTTTTGTTTGCTGGAGAAGCTACGTATAAATGCAGTCAGCCCAATTGTTGCTCGTTTTATTCTAAATTCTTATAAAAAATTTAAAATAAAGAAGTACACTTCCTTTGTTCCACACACACACACAACACACAGCTCACAGAGTAGAAATTATTGAAACACGAAACAAAAACGTTTTAAATCCACTATCCCTTCCACTGACTAGACTTTAAAACCAAATGAACATGAGTACATGAGTACATGAGTGCATGAGTTTATGTGAACCAATGGGTTACATGAGAGCACAACTAATATATTTAAAAAAAAAATGGAACGACGGAATTGGAGTCGCAAGAGTTCTATGCTTCTAACGTTGAGCATTCTGTTTTTAATGTTTTCGCATGCAAACACCAAACAAAAAAAACCGTTGCAAACTGAATGTGAATTTTTTTTTTTGTTTTTCTGCTCAAACCTAAATTTGTTTTCTATATTACAACAAACAATAAAAATAGAGAGAGACAATAACAAACTACAATAGCAAGAACAACAAAAATGTTAGAAAAGCAAAAAAGGCAAACGACAGACAACAAAGTTGTGGTAGCCTGTCAAGGAAACCAGGGTTAACTGAAGTGGCGTTGATAAACTTGTAAAAATTTTTAATAAACTACAACAACAACAACTAAACAATAAAAGAAATAATTTTTGTGGTTCTTAAGACATATCTTAATAAAAATGGAGCGAAAACAGTAAAGGATTTTAAAAGGACACACACAACACATGCAGTTGCTGGGTGCAAGCATTAGGGTGCTGATAACGCTTTTAACTAAAAGTAAGTGAAAGAAATGTACTTAGCGAATGACTAGGCTATGTGCATATCATATTCAGGTTTGAATAGTTTGGTATCTACTAGTACGCCAAAATCCTATGGAGTGTTGATACTTAAACAGTCTCAATGTGATAACTTAATTATATAAGAACCAAGGGCGACTTGCGAAAGTGTAAGGATGGAAAGGACCAATGTGGCTCATAAACACGTTATTTGATATGGATTGTAATGGCGAATTATGTATGTATTTAACCTCTATACTCAGCTGCCTGCCCATTGTCCGTGAATGTTCATTTGAAGGCCCTTTTAGTTTGCAAAAGAGTGGACCTTTCAGGTTCTCTAAGTATAAGTAGGAAAGAATTTTGGAAAAGTAAACTTGACGAAGTTAAAACTGCTAATTGAAGTGAAAACTGTTCTAAAACTAAATGGATTTCAAGATTAATTTCAATTTTTTCCTTCTGCACGATATGCAAATTCCGTGATGGGCAAACCATCCCAGAATACATACGTGGAACCCGTGCAGCAATAAGGTTCACCGCAAGAAACTTATCAAGTACTAGGACAAGCATTAATCTTTATTGACATCTACAGTAGCGCGCGGCTGGACCTCACAGCAAAAACTCCGATAGAACAATTTTCGTGCACTTTTTCGAGCGTAAGGAGGTGTATCTCGGCAATGCCATCATGAATGTTGATCTTCAAATGCTCAATTGCCTCTGGTTAGTCTTCATTACACTTTTCTTTATGGGCGTCCAATAAGATATAGTCCAATGGTGTCAAATCACAGCTACTTGACAGCCAATTGACATCACCATTTCGACTAGTTAAATGGCCATCAAACGTTTGACGCAGTAAATTGATTGTAGCATGAGGTGTAAGCCAGTTGCAGCATTCCGTTGAAACAAAACTCGTTTACATTAATACCATGAAGACGAAGGTACAGAAAAAAATTAGTTATCATGATGCGATAAGTGTCTGCATTGTCTTTAATAGTTGCCTCGTCCTCATTTTCAGAGAAAAAGGCAATAATGCTCCTCTTCACAAGCCACACCAAACCATCACTCGTAATGGGTGTATTGGTTTCTGTAAAGACCATGGGCGATTTCTGAGGCCCAAAATATGCAATTTTGCTTATTAACGCAACCAACCAGATGAAAGTAAGGCTTCTTCTGAAAGATTTTTTTTTTTTTTTTGCAAAATCGACATTCTTCGTGCAGTTTCTCATTGGTGGATCAAGCAAAGCGAAATGAAGCAAATGGTCATGCTGCTTCACTTTTGGAACCAATTTAACTCTGTAGGCATTATGCTGCGATATTTTCCCCAAATTCTTAAGAACGATGACGAGTTGATGGTGATGGAATTCCACGTACACTATCAGCACAGCTACTATATTTTCAGCTGCGCGCTCAGGTCTTGGCTGTTCAGCAATGGAGGATCAATTTGCATCAACAGTGGCCATAGTATTCTTCTGCAAACCAAATTTGTTGTACGACATTCATCGTCCAATTTTCGATCAATTGTCTTTTCCAATAAATCCAATGTTGCTCAGCGTAAATCGATTTAATTATGTCAGTAAAGATAATTTTGTGACCGTTAGAATGACATAAGTATTGGCCGGATTCGAAATAACCGATGGTTCAACAACCGAAATTTCCGAAAGAAACTTATTACTACAAGGCAGGAATTAATCCTTTATGAACAATTGGAAAAACGATTAGAGACTTTCTAACATAGATTCAGATCCTATATACGTCAGAATAATAGTTCAACTGTAGACGGAAATAACTGGAGCTTTTCTTGAGACTTTTTAACAGCTGCAGAGAGAAGTAAAAGGTGATCTTTAAAATTAGTAGGGACATATAAGCTATTAGAGTACTTTTCTATGAATATGTCAGACAAAATCAGAAGGCAATATGGAGAGTTTTTTTCTAAGATTTATCTTTATAGAGCACCTATTATCAAGGGGAACTGAACTGTTTGTTCAGTTGATGGCTTAATGCGCTACAAAGAGAATTTTTAATGTTCACTGACTTAAGCCTTGAAGAATTTGAGAACCACTGGATTATAAATTTTAAAGTTCTGTTTTTTTCTTTTTTTGCCTTTCGGTGTTGTTTTGTTGACAAAGTTATATGAACGAACACTTCATGCATGTACAAGTAAAAGGAAAACACTTTTATCCTCCAAGAGAAGTATCTAATACTCGTATCTCCTATAAATATACTTCAAAAATTAAAAAAAAAATAAGAAACTGAATATGCTTTCACTACTACAAACAAACATTGTGTGATCCATACTCTACTCTTCACTTTTGCTTTGTTGTTGTTGTTGTTCATCTTAAAGCACGTCTTGTGTCTGGTCCATAATACAACGTTTATGTTAAACATGTTTTTCAAAGTTTTTTTTGGTATTTTTTTTTTTGTTGTTGTTGTTTCATTTACTGACTTCTATGGCTGTTAGGTATAATGCTTGTGTGTGGTGCATGTGTTTTTCTTATAATTTTTTGTAAGGAAGAACTGTATATAGAACATGTGTGTGTGCGTTTAAGTGTTTGTTTTTAACAATTTCATACAATCAACAGCATACCGTTAGCATGGCAAATCGTTTAAACTGTTTTTAATATTTTTTTTTTCTTCTTCTCTCTCTCTCTCTTCGTTTTTTATTTGAAATAATTTGTGTTGTTGCAATTTTTTTTTCGTTAAAAGCAACAATGTTTGGTCGTCGTGTTTTTTCTCCTTTTTGAGGACTTTAAAAGTGTTTCCGTATTTTCTGACAATTTTTCATAAGTTTTTTAAGCGCGTGTGGTTTTGTTGGAACATTAGATTTCTGTGTTCAGATAAGTTGCGAAGAGCATTCATACAAATTGATTTTGAGATAACAATACATGTAATGAGCATCTGGTTACGGTTTGTCACAATTCTTAACAAATTCCTCGAGTAAGACAATGGAAATTCAAACCAACAGCGGTATCAAGAAATTTGTTTTTAAATCGCATTAAATGGAAGTCTGACAGGTTAATCTCTGAACTGAAAAGCAGGTGCAAAAATTTTTCTGATCACTATTTCCTGGCAGGCAGTATTCCTCTTCTATAAATCAAATGAAAGTGATTACAGAGCAAACAGTACAAGGAAGATCGCCAATCTATTTCACATTTAAATCATAGCGTAATAAGGCCGTCTCTCTATTGATGACCTTATTAAATGCCTTCATTATTGTATTACTTGCAGAGTACTTCACAGAAATCAATGCAGAGAAATTTCGCATTAACGCAGGTTTATGACAAGCCCATGTGCAAGTTGTAATCTCATGCATGCATGGAAACAATGATTCTAAGTCTTTCTAGACAAGATTTCAAGAAACCCCATATAATGTCTTCGAAGTTCATAAAGAATCCTGGCGTAATGATTATCGATATTCCATACTTCCTAGGATGATGCCGTATAAGGATGGTAAACATGGTATACAGGATCGGTGCGTAACACTCTGCCATGCTTCTAAATATAAGGAAGGAAGGGGAAAGAAGCTACTTGAAGTTCGCTACTTAGTTGTCTATTTAAGGACCATAATAGCTCTTGTTACATAATATACATAATTGGACATTACAACCCTTCAGTCGGGATTACAGCCTAGCTTCTCACCACTTATATTATGTGTGTTTATTTTATACATGAATGGCGGGACCTACAATTTAAAGTCGCCTCGAACGACAGATTTTTTGAGAAACTTTTCAAAGCAATTTTTTTCACTCTCGAGTTTTGCCCAGAATCTGCTGAGAGGAAGTCGCCGAAGAAAAAAATTTTTTTTTTATATTTCGTTTTAGATGTTTGAACGGGGATTCGGAACCCTGGCCTTCTTCTCTATAAGCACACACCATACCTTATTGACTACGGTGACTCTTCATAAAGAATCTGGCGTAATGATTGCCGATCTTCCATACTTCCTAGGACGATGCCGTATAAGGATAACGTCAGCAGAAAAGTCATGGAAAGCAAATCGGTGCGTAATACTGACCATGCTTTTGCAATATAAGAAGGAAGGGAAGGAAGAGCTACTTGTAGTTCGCTTTTAGTTGCTATTAAGACATAATAGCTTGTTGCCAAGCGGTAATTCCTCATTTGATCTTCAGGCAGACATTATTTTCACTAGTACTCCGCTATACTTGGTTATTTGCTTTGGTTTGTAGTCTCGAAGTCATAGTTGTCATGCTCCTTTTCGCCTGGCATATTCTTCGTTTTGCCCTCAGTTATTGCAAGATTTCTCTCAACAGAGCAAGAGTTATACGAGTATAGCACATTAACATGCTCACTGGCATACGCACAGGGACAATTTTATACAAAAAAGTGCTATTCTGATGAACATCGCCCTTCTGTAGAATATTTTCCCTGACATGTTCTTGTCTTAAGCCTCGAACAATATCAAAGGATGTGGAATATGCTGTAAAACTTGATTAATGTTATACTACGTAGCCTTATTAGTTTTTCAGGAATGTTTTCCTATTAAGCCATGGAAAAAATATGACGTTTAAAAGGGTTTATTCAGAAGTTGTTCTCTCCTGTCAATGGTGGTCTAGCCGGGTTTGATACCGCACTGAGACAACAGTTAGTGGGCGCTAGGCAATTCGTTTCAGTTGGCTTATATAATATGGCAGAGGAATCTTGTGAATCTTGTATGCGAACATTGCGATGAACTGACCTCTGTAGGTTACGTACAAACACTTCTAATTTCCAGGAATTTCATAGCCATACAGAGCCTTAATAAGAAAAATAGGCCGGTTCTTAGAACAAAGTTTCATGGGTTTTAGCATACAAAAACCGATACATGTAATCAACACCTTCGCACTATTCTGCTGCAAAAATAAAAACCCAAAAATGTTGAAATAATACCCCGTTTTTACCCTCCTGAAATTGCCGTAGACTAGTAGGTAGTAATGTTGGCTTCTTAAGCCCAGAGCCATAATCGCATCCAAGATTCCAGCCCAGATATCGTAAACTGGCGTAATGAAACGGAAACTCTAGAGTTTTTTTGGCATGAAATCTACTTGAAAAAAATATGGGTTGGCTCGGGAATGATTTAAACTGTAGGGCCTGCTAGTGATGAATAAAATTAAACACACACACCAATATGGGTGTTGTAAGAAACTAGATTGTAAACCTGACTAAGGGATGTAAGATTGTTTTACACTCTTGAGGGGGTAGTCTCTGTATCATGCCCTTGTACCCTAAACTTATCCGTCAGGCTGACATAGCCATTGTGTTTAACCAAGCTTATAAAACCGGTTCGAATAATGGTTTTTCTTTCGGATAACTAGTGCGGGCATAATGAGCATACAAACTATACTCAGTGCCTCCTTAAATCACACGATAGTCTGCTGTCAATGTCTATCAAACTAAATGCCCGTAGTTGGTTAAAATTTCAAGAAGATTATACTGATTGACGTGCTCAAATTGAGTTGGGAGAGGTAGAATTGCCCTCATAAGTAAGAGACATGATTAAACAATTTTCTGCTACTACATATGAACGTACATACCTGTTAGTGAGTTACGATGATTATTCCTTATGCTAGAGCATATAGCATTCAATTTCTTTTAGAACACCACATGTGTTTAAATGGTCAATTATTAGCTTCAACTGGCAAATATTTTTGCTTCAGTTAATTTCAAAATTCCATTGAAACACGAGAATAATAAAGAAGTATGCCAATTATGACGCCATTTAATACTGGAGGCCTATTAAAAAAATTTCTTTTTTCTTTTCTTTTCCGTTATATTCTAGAAAATTAAACCTGATAAAATTTAAAGCAAGCAACTGTTTATTAAACCTGACGTCTTGCCTTTTAACATTTCATTTGAAATTTAAGCTGAAAACCAATTATTTTATTATGTTCATGGCTACGCATAGAAACAGAGAACTCAACATTTAAAGTTGTTAACCCTCTGTGAGGGTAAATACTTGGCCATGTACTTAGCAGCATAATTATATGGAGAAAAGGGGATATAAATTTAGATTCTGAAAGAAAAAAAGGCAAAATTGTAGAAAAATTTTTGCATGTATTTTTAGGCCACAATAAAGTTTTGTGTGAAAGCAAAAAGAAAAAAGAAATGATGTGCTAAAGGAAAGGACGAAAAACTGCAATAATAATGCGCTATTAGAATATAAAAAAAAATTTAATTTTTTTTTTTTTTTTTTTTTTTTTTTTTTTTTTTTTGAGACGAGATTCTAAAAATATTTTTTTGGGCGAAAAGAAAAGAAAATCTTTAAACAACTCAAGTAAGAGTAACGCAATAGGAAAAGGTTACTCTGTTGCTTCCTTGCTAGCTGCCTTCTGTGCTGTTTTGTGTTTGCATTCCACTTAATGAGTTTACAATACAACTCTACACACACTGTCTAACACAAGTCATAGGACAATTGCAAAATTTTTTTTTCGATCTTTTTTTCGCCTTGAAATCGAAAACAAAGAAATTTGAATAAAGAAATATTCTACACCACTCCCCCACAGCCCCACCTGAAATAAATGTAACACAAGCCGTAACTGTAACTGATTTAACTGTTAAGTTTCTCTCCCCCTCCTTCTCTCCCTGTCATTTATGCAAAATGTGCTTATTAAGTGTGTGCGTATGTTGTGCCATTTGACGTGTTAATATAGCCATCGTATGTATGCATGCGTATGTGTGTGTGTGTGGGTAGAAGTTAAATTTACAACACACATACGCCTAAGTAATCTGTTGTTATTGTTGTTGTTATGTGGCAAAAAATATAATAACAAACGAAAAATAGAAAATAAGAAGAGAAATCTACAAAAAAACAAAGAAGGAATGGAAAGAAAAAAGGAAAAAGAAAAAGAAGGGAGTAGAAACAAATCAAACACTCTCATTTAGAGTAGTACAGACAAACAAACGAACGCATGAAACGAATGAACAAACAATGAAATGTTATCCCACGTACAGTGCAAATTGATGCGAAAAATACAAGTGAACCCGAATAAAATATGATGTGGGCATGCACTTAGGCTAAGGCGAGTTAAAAGGAAATTTCGTTTTGATATCATAAGAAGGCGGTGTCCTCTGTCTAGCGAACAAAAACAGTCCATATGGGGAATTCTATGGAATCTCATATGTAAGTGAGCTCTCCCACAGACTCTATGATACACAAGGGAAGATGGATTTTTCTCTAAGAATTGAACAAAGACGAGCCGAGAAAGAAAAAAGTAAAATCTGGCTAGTATTATTACAGAAAGTGATGGAATTTACAAAGTGGTAGAATTCAACAAACAGCAAACAGGTGGAACGCAAGTATCGTCATATTTTCTCTCCAAGTCTGCGTTCTCTTCATGCCTCCCTTATAGCTAGGTAGGTTAGAATAGGTTAGAGCGGTAGCTTTGATAACAAAAGCTCACTTGGGCATGCATGGCATCCCTGTACTGACAAAAGTCCTCCAAGCCAGCGAAGAAAGAAGTTGGTCAGTGCAAGGCTGCACCATTTAAAGCACGACAACCACACGCTGGAAACCAGTCCGAAAGCTTGATAAACAAAGCTATATCCCAAATTATCTATATCTACACCTAGCAAGAGATGGGCTCTGACAAAAGAATTGGATAACAGTCTCTCCTTCCTCAGGCGAATCTGCAACCACGCAGAAGGCGTTAAATGGGAGCCGCACTTTTGCCACATGTCTACCCATAACACAATGACCTGTAAGCATGGTACTGTGATTGAGATGATGCCACGACCAAGTCCAACTACCTGGTTGGTACATCTTCTATCCAACCGGCAGGTAAGCCCAGTGGTGAAGCAGGGACTCCTCACTGAACCAGGATGGGTTGGTGTCGCGAAAGAATTACCGCGCAATGGCCAACTTGACCCAGGAAAGTGGCAGACCAAAGTCGATTGAAGGGATTCCGGAAACAGTGTGAAAGCTCTTGTGAGCTTGTCGGCCCTACATTTCCCCTGGAATATACGTGTGCCCGGAACCCAAACCGGTGAGCCACAGAAGCGTTTAGAAAGAAGGTTGAAACAGCGGTAACAATCCCTAATGACCTGGAGTTATGTACAACGCCTGACTGAGATCTTAAGGTGGCCTGACTGTCAGGAAACCGATATGTGGGTGAGAAAAGCACCGCTAACAAGAATCTATTGAGCAGATTCATTAACCTCCGCCTGAAACATGCTGCAATAATCCGGCAGCACTAGATAAATGTTAGGTCCAGTTTTCTAGAGTACATTCGCTACCAAATCCCTTTATCGAGTTTATATCCGTCGGTGATATATCCAGGAGTTCTGTGGGGACGATCGCGTCAGGGCCAGTCGTCCTTACTCGGAATCAGAAAGTGAAACTCCTGCAAGAACAATATTCCGCAGGGAGATAATAGATGAGGCCACAGGGTCAACCCTAAAATGGAGGAGTGACCAGAAGGTACAATGTGACAATGAGATAGGCATTAAGCCTAGTTGCAGCAAACTTGGCTTGCTGCTTAACGAAGAACACAGTAGGAAGCCAATTGAGCATTGTGAACAAAGCCTTTGTGGGGGGTGGTGCACAGAGCAGCGGTTATGTAAATGGCCGCAGAAATTCTGACCTTGTCAAGAAGTCTAATAGTGTGTTGCATATTCAGAGCAGTCTACCAGAAAAAAAAAGAACACAATACAGATGCCAACAAAACTAAGCATCTTCTGGTTCCACTTTGTTGTCTATAACTTATAATATTGTTACCAGGTGGCTGGTTCGGAATTATGCTGATAAATATTTACGTTGTTTTATGGCAAATACTAGGTCTATAATCCGCAGTTGCCTTTCCACTTGACACTTTGACATTTTGTCATAACAAATGTAGTGAACTTTAGCCGCTTGCAGGTAGTGTGTTGGCATACTTAAACGTGAGGCAACGGTTCAAACTCCAGATCAGATATCTCCGACAAAGCAAAATACCGAAAAAATATTTCTTCGGCCACTGCCTCTCAGCAGATTTCGACAAAAACTCTTCGGAGAAGTAATAAAATTGCCATGAAAAGTTTCTCCAAAATCTGGCGTTCGGAATCGAATTTAAACAACCATAAGTGGTGGGAGAAAACTACGTCATAATTCTGACTGAAGGGTTGTAATGTAGTGAACCTTCTAATACATGTTGGTTGTTGCAACACTAGCTCTCCAATGAATTCAAGCTGTGGACGAAACTCATTAAAGTTCTCGAAAATAATTTTTAAAAGGAAAATATTGACTGGGCAATTGGACTCATAAGACATAAAATTTCTCATATAAAATCGGCCTCCTATTATACCACTGTCCTACATTATTGGATTGTTTTTATTGTAATTTTTTTTTTACTTAAAACGCTTAAGAGCAAAAGAAAAAAAGAAACACACACACAGGGGAGCATTAAAAAAGGCGATTATGGTAAAAGTGTTTTGTAAGAATATTACTCTTGCCCAAGAAAATCTTAAAAAAAAACAACAAGAAAAAAAAACACGAAAAAATAAAATCTGAAAATAAAAATGAAATCCAAAACGAAACGAAACGAAACGAAACGGAAAGAAGAAGAATGATTTTTAATGTGAAAGACTTTTCTATGAAGTTCTGTAATTGTGTTTGTTGTTTTCTATTTTTCCTATTGGCAGGCCTTAAATACAAGCAGCAATAAAACAAAAAAAACAACAAAAAGAGAATCCAAATGAATGAAAAAATAAAAGCAAAGCTGGCAGATATAAAAATCCTGATAAAATATTGCCAAAGTAAAGTATCGCAGTTGAATACGTAGTTGAAAAGAAAGCAAAAACAAAGTAAAAACAAAATACGCTTTTGAAGTAAATTTTGAAATCATCTTGTTGAAAATGAAATTGCGCTGTTATCGACAACACTCCACATACACTCGCATACATACAAAGCTAAAGAGTAAACCGTTCTTGTTTCTTTATTGGCACCCACTGTTCTGCACTTTTCAACTCGTAATCGTTTTTATTACTTTTGGTTTGAGTTTGTTTTACTTGTTGTTGTAAAAAATAACAACAACATTTGAAATTTAAAGAAATAAAAGAAGAAGGAACAAGCAAAAGAAAACATAAAAAGGTTAGAAAATTTAACAAATCAAAGGTTTTACCACAAAAAAAAATTGAGAAAACAATGCGAAGAAGTTTGAAGAAACCTAACATGTTTGGCAATATTCCATAGAGATTAAGAGAAAGAAAGAAAATAAAAAAAAACAAGGCGAAGAAATAACTATTTGCATAAATTCGTATTTACAGTGGGACAAAAGGCTTTAAATATTACTCTCCATCTCCTGTTTTTACCGAGTACAATCTTGTAAGTCTTTACCCAATGTAGTGCTAAACCCTTTGCACCCGATTGGCGCCTGAGAGGCCTCTTCAATCAATTTAGGAATGTATATTATCTCCTTCCCAGCTGGCCATAGCGCGGATATTCTTTCGAGACGCCAACATATCTTGGTCAATGAGGTGTCTGCTTTACCGCTAGGCTCACTTGGCCCCGATTGGATAGAAAGCGTACAACCAGTTACTTGGACTTGGTGGTAACATCATCTCAATTACAGTGGGCCATGCTTAAGGTCATTGTATTATGGAAGACACGCAGTCTGTGCAGATCCGTTGAGGAACAGGAAACTTATATCTACTTTGTCAATGCCCATCTCTTGCGAGGTGCAGATATTGATTATTTGGCTCTCCAATCTTGTCAGAATGACGAAGCTATTGTCCATTTATGTTGAGGAATATAGCTTCGTTTATCAAGCGTGAGGTAGTCGTGCTTTAAATGTGTAACCCTGCCGCTAACCAACTTCTTCCTCCCTGACTTGAAGGAAGTTGGTCAGTACAAGGACTGCGTTCAACTGTGGCGTTACAAACGGACCGCTATGCGTGCTCATCAAGTGAACCTTTTGGTATCAAAGTACCACTCTAACGTAACCTAACCCTAAGTCAAAATACTGATAGCAAAAGCGAAACAATTTTTTACTAAAATTACTGTGGGGTACTGAATACCCATACTAAAAAATGGTTCTGGTGCAAAGGGTTAAAATGCTTAATTCTCACTTATACAATCCTTTAACAAAATAGAGTAGATAGCCGCAAGAGAATAGATGCACTTAGTCCACATTCATTTATTACCTCTATTTGTGGAACCATGTGGAGATCCTTTACTAAGCATTCCAGATCCTATTATCGATACTTGACAGATTTCTAAGATCATTTGTGTTGTAACTTCCAAGAGATGAAGAACAGTTTCCCCTCCACCACATGTCTACA
>QOCX01001616.1:0-30914 GCA_005959815.1 Sarcophaga bullata | reverse complement strand
ATATATAATTATATAATATATAATATAATATATAATATATAATATATTAATACTAAAAAAGGTAATACTCCAGCTATATAGATATATAAGTATATAATATTATTAATAATAAATATATAATATATAATATTATAATATATAATATATAATATATAGAGCCTATATAATATATAATATACTAATATATCAATATATAATATATAATATATTAAGTAGTAACGTATATTATATATTACATAATTCAATATATAATATATAATATTATAACTATCTAATATATAATACATAATATATAATTTATAATATAATATATTTAAATATATAATATATATGCATAATATATAATATGTAATATATATAATAATATATAATATATAATATATAATATAGTAATATATAATATATAAACATTAATATATCAATATATATATTATAATATATAATATATAATATATAATATATAATATATAATATATAATATATAAGATATGTTTCAAAACCTTTGCAACCATATTTAACACTTTTCTCGTTCTTTCCTCTCAGCTAAAAATATATGTATATATAAACATAGATTTTCCAAATTTACTTTTGTGAGTATTGCAGTCACCATGTGGTCCTTCTTACGTTGCAATTATTATAAACAACATTCAACACTCTTTTAAAATAAATATAAAAAGAATCAATAACTATAATAAACAAAATCTTTCATTTCAACCTTTTTAAACTTCCAAATGAAATCAAAAAGCTTTGTAAATGGTAGGGTTGATCTTTTTATTCCGAAACCCTTCCAATGTAAAAAATTTTACGTTTGTGCATTCTAAAGATAGAAATGCAAATGTTTGAATACCTCATTTAAAAAAGCTAAGTGTTTCGAATATACATATTGGTGGAACGAGTAATTAAAAGCCCAACGTGATAACATAACACAACAAAATATAAATCTTATAAGTGATAGTGCTATGTTTAGAAGCATAAAATATAAAACAAAAATTTTAACATTAATTAAATATAACAAATTAAGTAAAAATAAAAAATTAAACTAAATATTAAATTTAAATATAAGTGAAAATTTAATATAAAGGAATTTGAAAAACTAACAGATGCTATAGAAATATATAAAAAGTTAAAAGTAAAAAGTTATAAAAAATAAAATAGTAATATTTACAAAAATTGCTCTAAAAATAGTAAAAATAAATATTTAACCGATATAAACATAAAGTAAAATCACAAAATTTATAAAAATGGAGTTGAAAAAAAGCTAATAACGTAAAAAATTTTATTAGGAGAACAGTTTAAATAACTCCTTTTTGAACACGTTTACATTGCCTAACTTTTGAATGTAATTTGGTAGGGAATTCCAAAGACTTGTGGTGTGACTCTCTATGACAGAAGAGCCTTCTACAGTTGTTGAATAATCTTCATTTCCCGGTATGATCTATCAAATTAAATTCGGCTTAATAAATGTTTCGGCTGTTTCGTGTCAATAATTTTATGGGATAGAATGAGGCATTTAATATTCAAAAGATTATCAAATTTCACACTAAATATCTGGTACGCTAAATGAGAAATATGGTTCCGGCGACTTTTAAGAACGACATATTAGCATACAACTCAAATTAGCATACAACAAGTATGCTAAGTTGAGTTTCCGGTTGTCATTATTATCGTAGTTTGCTAAGGTTTCACACCCATATAAAAGCACAGGAATTAAATACGTTTTAGCAAGTGGCATACGAAAGGCAAAAGGAATTGAATATATGACAGCCCACAAACTTCGCAGCATGCATAAATTCTGCCTACTATAATCTTTCATTAAAGACAATAGCCATATTGGTTGCAGACTTGACAAAGTCAATTTTATTTCGCTTGATACTCAATTCAGGTATGACAAACGACCATTGGTTTTCGAAAGCATAATACATTTGGACTTGATGCATAGTCCGTTTGCCGAAGCCCAACTGTAAATTTTCTACAAATCACTGTTAATAGAGTGTAAACAAGAATTAATATTTTCCTTACGAGTACTAGTATAAAGCTACACATCGTCAGCATATACAGTGCTGTTCCAAAAATAGATTCACCACGTTCTAACGTCTTTGAGACTAAATCCATACTAAAGAGTGACGCTTCAAATTTTTAAAGTATAAGGGGATTATATTCATAAGAGATCAGTAAACAAAGTACTTTTACTTTTTTACATATAAAGATTGAGATATGGTAAACTATTTGGAGAGTAGGTGAATCTATTTTTTTTGAACAGCACTGTATATTACAGTCAACCAAAACATCTGGTAGATAATTTATATACATACAAAATAACAGGAGCCCCAGTATTGAACAATAAGTAACACCTCTACTAATATTAAGCAGTTCTGAAATATTGCCATTTGTATGAACCTTTGACATCTGTTCAACAGATAAGAATAAATTAGACTATCGACAGAATTAAAAAATTTAAACAGTTTCCGGAGCTTATTCAATAAAACTTTGTGATCGACCGTATCGAAAGTCTTGGTATGATCAAGAAGAACTAGAAACGCTACAAATTTTCATGTAGCTCCAACCTTTCATGAAACTCGACTGACAACAGTTCAGTACAGGTGCCTTACCAGATAATTATTAATTTGTCTAGCTATAATGGTTTCCATTACTTTTGACAAAAAGGAAGAATAGCAATTGGCCTCATTTTTAGTTGTGGGAATGTATTTAAGCTAGTTTAAATTCATCAGGAAAAGTAAATATAGTCAGCACTGTATTGAGTAAGTGGGTATACTATGGCAAAAGTCTAGGTGTCAAAACTTTTAGAAATAAAGGATCTAATTCATGAGAACCAATTGCATTCGATTTTACCGCTGAAATACATTACAAAACTTGGAACTGATCTACGCAACGAAAACTAAAGGAGTATTGAAGAGGGACACAACAAAGGTCATCATACAAACTACCGATAGGCGATGGAACCCCAAAATTTACAAACTGGTCATTAAGTTTATTCACGTCTACATCAAAATCAGTTTTAGGACATTTTCCGCCAATTCCTGTTACATTCCATTCTACCATAATGCAATTTTTATATACCTCCATCCGTGCGGATTTATGAATAGCTTTCAAGTCATCAGTTCTGAACCTCTTCCACCGCTTGTAGGCACTATCTTCTCAAATAGTGCTTTTATTTCAGTAGTAAATCACGGTTGTTTTTTGGGTTTGATTAGCTTGGTTTTGAGGGGAACGCCTCTGTCATAAATCTGACGCGCATTTTCCTAAATAAACGATGATTGGTCATTTGCATTACCCAGTGTGTAGACTTGGTCTCAACATATGTTATCTAATTCAATATTTAAAGTTACATAATCACGATAAGTGATATACCTGTCTACAGCACAAGCTACAGACACATTATAATTCAGGCAGAGAATATCATGGTTGGAGAAACCGGAAGCAGAAATTTAGTCATGTAACAGTACCCTTTCACTGCGATTTACAAATACAAGGTCAATCAGGCTACTGGACTTTGAATGGAAGTGTGTAGGTGTTGACAAATCTATAGGATTGAGATGAAGTGGTCCAATTAACGGATTATCGAATAGAAGGTTATTATTGAAGTCATCTATGATAACTATGTCATCATATTGAATGGTGGTATCCTCAAGAATGGAAATAAAAGGATACAAATTCAAACTACAATGCGGCCTATATACACTACCTAGAAGAAGCTTTTTCTTATCGCCAGTTGAAATATCTAGAAATAAATATTCAATTTCATTCCTAATATGGGTTAATAATTTTTCCTTGCAAAGTATACCGTTACGAACATAAGTCGCAACTCCACCACCCCCAGCCCAGGTCTCAATTCCATTAACTAAGATTCTCTTATGCGACTGGAAAAGCTTAAAGCCCCATAAATTAAAAATCGAATTTTGAACTCTACGGAAAACCAAGCCTCGGAAACTCAAATAACATCAATACCAGCGGACATAAATAGATACCTAAATTTGTCAATCTTATTATTTAAGCTCTGAGCATTTATGTGGACAATGTTGAGACCTACTCATTGTTTAACAAGAATTCTTATCATATACACACAGTCTCCGGAATTAGAACCACTAGAACTCATTAAATCGTATGAAAGTTTTGGCAATGCTTTCAAGAATTAGGTGTAAATCAGAAGTTTTAATAATTATGTGTTCTAATGAAAAGGAGTATGTATAGTGTTAGATAGGTATAGTAGAAGTACGTATCAATTAAATTGACGTTGAAGATAGTGAGGTTTATAAAAGTTAAGAAACGTCTTAGGTGTTTAAACAACGTGGATAGGAAATAACATGTTAAGGCTATTCACTTCGTCTATTTGAATAAGGTCATCCATCATTTACATCTTTTTTATGTATACACAACCCCTCATAGTAAACGCAGAACATAGTGTTTTTTCTTTCTTAAGCGAATTTCAGCATTCAGTATTTTTAAATTGGTCTGAGTTAAGTTCTCGTTAACATAGAACTTTTCATCTCAGGTCAGACTAATATTACTAAGGCGAAAGACAAAACCATTGTGAATTTTCCTGCAGTTTGCCATGGATTTCAAGAAAAAGGTCCTATCATACGCAGACGACAGTTTCAAAATAATAACGGCATCTTAAGAGTTCTCCCTTCGTTTGTTGTTGTGATTTCTTAGACGGTAAATGGATTGAATGTTTTGGTTACTTATAGTGCTACATATTTTATGGAATATTTCCTGTAGATTTTCGTTGTGGGAGTACGGGGTTTCATTGATCCTAGGCTCAGATGAAACCGGATAATTCTCCTGTTGTCTCAATTTTATTTTGAGGTCACTTATATCCTCGTGCATGTCATTTACTTCTCGAGATTTGTTCTCAAGAATGATTATTCTTTCACTAATGTTCTATAATTTGTTCTCGATAATAATGTATTTTTCCTATTTAATTCCGCCTTAAATCCCTTAAATTTGAGATCAATAGTACACAGAAGTCGCCGTAGTCTAGTAGGTAGTGTGTTGACTTATTAGACGTAAGGCCACGGTTCAAACCCCAAGTCAGACATCAAAACGAAATATAAAAGGAATATTTCTTCGGCGACTTCCTCTCAGCAGATTTCTGGCAAAAACTCTGAGAGTGAATAAAATTGCCATGAAAAGTTTCTCAAAAAATTTGTTGTTCGGAGTCGACTTTAAACTGTAGGTCCCGTCACTCATGTATAATATTAACACACACAACATGAGTGGTGCGAGAAGCTAGGCCGTAATCCTGACTGAAAGGTTGTAATGGCCAATTTTGTATGTATGTATGAAACGTGTGCACAAAACATTTGGCTAGCTTACTCTTCATTAAATGCAATACTGCATTAAATGCATCTGTTGCTCTTGATTTTATGAGTACACTGAAATGTGTATTTCTCGTGTATTCAAAGTGTACAACAGCACATATTGATCTGTGAAGTAACGGAAATATGCTATGTGATGTAAGAGCAGATTTCACTACTGAAACTAAATTTTCAGTATTGTCAAATAAATTTCAGTAGTCTTTAGGGATTACCATTTCATAGCACAATTGTGCAGAGACGATTCACACATTGCTTATGCTCTTTCATTTAGTCGTCGATGAGATTGCGGCGAATGCACATGTTAGCGGATGCATTGCCATTTTTTATCAGGTTTACACTCAAAAGATGTTAGGTTCCCGAGAGCAAAACATTCGGTACTTTCTTGTAAATTTTTCCAATTTATTGCATAGTGTGATACTATTAAGAATACAATATTTTTGTTGTACTCTCCTAACATCTGTCTTTTAAAACAGCTAAAACCAGTGTACGTTTTTGTGTGCAGTTGTTTTTTTGTATTTCATCTTTGCTTTACTTTTATTTGTATTTGCTGCTACAATCAATATTCGCTCATGAGGAAAATACAATACTGTACATTTTTAAGCGTCTTGCGCACAATTAAGCCGAAAGTCCATACCATTCGTTTTATGCGACCTTGTGTTACGTGTGTATGCCAAAAAAGTAGAATCAGTGTAATTGTTTGTCACAAGTTACAGAGGAAAACGCATAGAATGCATAGTCGCAAAGAACGCATACTTTTCTATGCGTCTCATGTACTGCTGCAGTTTTTTAAACTTATGGATGACAAATTATAGTCTATTGTGAATGGTATCGTTAAATATATTTGTATAGTGCATTACTATTTGACATTTATTTTTTTTTTTGCATTCTAAAAATATTAATAAAAACATATTTCATAATAAAGTTTAGTACTAATTTAAGAATAAAATACATTAAAATACATTTTTAACACATTTCTTTCATGAACAAAATTTGTATACTAGTTATCGAGGGTCATCTTCTTTGAATTTATTAAGTTGTCAACAAGACCAATGGAGGATAAATTAACTGAAAGCACTAATCTTGTGTTCTTTTGAAGCTTTTCGTAGGCCTTAGCAGCACAAAATATCATATTTATAAATTCATAAACATATATTAAATGTATTTAAATGTATTTTAAAATCACAATTTGATTTTACATTTTTCTCAAAACTGTTTTTCTTTGCTAATTTATGATCAAAACAAAAAACCTGTCGCATATAACGCATTGTGTGTAACTTTCATTGTAAAGTAAAGTTTCTGACTGTGGTCAACGTGGCGACCACCAGGGCGATCCTTGTCTTGCTGTATTCAAGTTGACACACAGCCTCCTCGTGGCCCCTCCTGGATGGCATTCTAGCACCCGCTATATGTTAATTAATGCGTGCAGCGAAGTCCAATCCCCTGGACGTTAAATTTGGGTTGTGCGTAGGGCTTGGAACCCATCACGTAAAAATATTATATCCAGTGAAGACCAAAACACAGGCCTCTATAAGGATCCCCCCAAAAGTTGACGATCACGGAAAACGTTTAAAGGACTACGATTTAAGAATAGGCACGTGGAACGTCCGCACACTTCACAGGGTAGGCGCTTCTGCCCAGTTGGCGGATGCCCCCATGAAATGTAAGACGGACATCACTGCCATACAGGAAATGCGATGGATAGGACAAGGATGCAAAAGGCTGGCATCCTGCGGTGTGTATTACAGCTACCATGTTGATAAGCACGAATTCGGATGCGGATTCGTGGTTAGTAAGAGACTTCGCCATCACGTTTCCAGTATACTAGATGTGCGCACATTTAGAGGTCCAAACATCGACTCGGACCATTACCATGTCGCAGCCAAGTTCCGAGTGCGCATTAGCGCCTCGAGGTCTGCGCGCTCTAGCACACTGCGAAAGCTGGACGTTAAGAAGCTGCGATCACAAAGGACAGATAAGGTGTTCTCCGCTCAACTCTCAGATAAGCTCCGTCGTTCCCTATCTAACCTCAGCGACATTGGTGGACTGTGGGCCAACATCTCCCACTCCTTGCGCACTACTGCGGAAACAGTCCTTGGTTTCGAACGCCCACCCCAACGAAATCAATGGTACTATGAGGAGTGTCGCCGCATAAAAGAAAACGTTACAGTCTGCCGCTACGCGAGCCATTGTCGAGAAGTATAGAGAGAGGAGAAGGGAGGAGAGACGTCTTTTCAGACGCAAGAAGAGGGAGCAGGAGAGGCGTGAGCGTGAGGAAGTCGAGATGTACAGATGTAGGAATGACGCGTGTATTTTCAAAAGGTTAAGCGTCTAACCGAGGGTTATAAACCCGGAGCGTCCTCCTGCAAGGATGAGAATGGAAACCTGGTTACAGATCCGCAGGGGGTGCTGAGGTTGTGGAGGAAACACTTCTCTACTCTGCTATAAGGCGATGACGATACCAATACCGCCTTTAGAGACGATGTTCCGTACCCAATCAACGTTGACGGCGTCGATATTCCGCCGCCTAGCCATGAAGAGGTCAAAGTCACTATTATGCGATTTAAAAACTATAAAGCTGCAGGTCCTGATGACCTCCCCGCTGAATTGTTTAAGACCTATTGTAATGAGTTGGTGTGGCGCATGCACCAGCTTATTTACAAAATATGGCTAGAGGAAAGTATGCCCAACGATTGGAACCTCAGTGTCCTCTGTGCCTGAAAAAGGGAGATCACGACTGAAGCCACTCGTCAAAACACTGATTGGACCTTATCAGTGCGGCTTCAGACCTGGCAAGTCCACCATCGACCAGATCTTCACACTACGCCAAATCCTGGAAAAGACCCACGAAAAGCAAGTTGACACACACCATCTTTTTGTCGACTATAAGGCAGCCTTTGATAGCCCCATAAGGGATCGTGTTTTTGCCGCAATGTCTGAGTTCGGTATACCTGCGAAGCTGATAAGGCTATGCAGAATGACGTTGAGCAATTCCTGCAGCTCCGTCAAGGTAGAAATGGACCTCTCCGAACCTTTTGATACCGTGCGAGGTTTTAAACAAGGCGATCCCTTATCATGCGATCTTTTCAACTTCGTCATCGAGAGTGTTTTGAGAAAGGCGGGAGTGCATCGCAATGGCATCTTCTATAAAAGTGTCCAGTTGCTAGCGTATGCTGACGACATTGACATCATAGGGCGTACCAAGCGAGATGTTACTGCTGCCTTCAGCGCTATTGAAAGGGAGTCTGCGAAGATTGCTCTGGCAGTAAATGAGAGCAAAACAAAGTATATGTTATCGACAAGTAGAGAAGTGCGGCGTACTGATTCTCAGATTACGGCCGATCTTATTCTAAAAACACATATTGAAAGAGATGCGTCTCTATTATTTGAATTTACTCGTTTAAATGGTTTATTATTAAATTCTGATAAGACCAAATTAATTCGTTTTCGACCACATGCAGTTAGTATTGGCGAAACACACTCAGTTAAATATTTAGGAATTACGTTACAGAGTAACTTATCCTGGGATCTTCACATCAATGAGGTGAAGAATCAGATAGCTCCTGCTATAGGTATATTATATAAGTTTAAAAATAAGCTGAGTGTGAAAGGTAAGCTAATGATTTATAATGGTTTGATACACCCGCATTTAAATTATTTAGCTTGTGTGTATGCTTATAATAGAAACAATATTCTTCAAAAATCATTACAATCTTATCAAAATAAGGCACTGAAAATTGTATACAATTTATCAAGAATACATCCAACAATTTCACTATATAGGAATGTTTGTAGAACTATTTTGCCTATTTATGGTTTGCACAAATATCAGGCTTTGATATTTGTATTTAAAAGTGTTCATGGCACAGGTCAGCAGACAATAACATTTTGGAATAACTAGATACATTACGACACTCGAAATATGTCAAACCTTAGAGTTCCTAGATGCAGGTTGGAAAGAACTAAGCAGCGTATTGATTATGTAGGTAGTAATATGTATAATGATTTACCACCAATTTTAAAATCTATCGGCAGAATATCTACGTTTAAATCATTGTGCAAGGAATACTTATGTGGTTTAACTGAAATGCTTCTTATGTAACGTCTATGTGTATATTAATTTAATACATTTTTTTCTTTTTTTTTAACATTTTTTATAATCATACATATTTGTATATAGAGTAGATAATATTATTGAAAGGTATATATTGCCAACTTGTCTCAATAATGCCTTATTGGCGCTGAGACCTAAACTGAAATGAAAATTTAATATTGTAAAATTATTATTATAATAAAAAAAAAAATAAAAAAAAAAACTATACTTTTGATGTAGTCAAGGAATTCATCTATCTTGACTCCGCCGTTACCACCAAAAATGATGTCAGTCGGGAGATCAAGCGCAGGATCACTCTTGTCAGCAGGTACTACTATGGTCTCAATAGGCAATTGAGTAACAAAGAAATCTCTCATGCGACAAAACTAATACTCTACAAGACTCTCATCCTACCCGTGCTTCTTTATGGCGCAGAGGCATGGACCTTATTAAGCATCGATGCAGCAGCCTAGAGAGTATTCGAGAGAAAAGTTCTACGTAAGATCTTCGGTCCAGTGCGAGTTGGCGAAGATTTCCGCATCCGATACAACAATGAGCTGTATGAGCTCCTCAATGACATGGACGTTGTGCAGCGTATTAATATCCAGGGGCTGCGCTGGCTTGGCCATGTCGTTCGAATGGAGTAGGGTGCTCCGGCGAGACGGGTATTTGATGCGGGGATCTGCGGAAGTCGGCAAAGAGGACGACCTTGTATCCGTTGGAAGGACTAAATCCATGAAGCCCTGTCAGCGATTGGTGTGACCAACTGGCGTAGGCGCACAAGAAGCAGAGGCGCCTGGAAGGATGTGTTGCGCAAGGCCGAAATCCGTTTATCGGGTTTTTATGGCCAATTAAGTAAGTAAGTTAGTGTAACTTGCAATAAAACACGCATAGAACGGGAGAAACGCATGTAATGTAAGACGCATTAAACGCATGGTATGGACTTTCGGCTTTAGTATGTATGTAGTACACAGAATTTGCTTCGTAAATTTTTCAAACCTACTGTTTATACAGCTTAATAGTTTGAATGGTGAGCCCAATAAAGAAGACCTAGAAGAACTTGCTCCATGCATTTGGTTAATGTCTGTTATGCGTTTATTGACAGGAGTGTTAGGTAATGCAACTCCGTTTAATGGACAGAGTTCAGAATTATCGACTGCACGCGTGTTGATATTGTTGTTATTTTTAGTTTTAGATTTGTTAATTTTTTTTTTCTTAGTTTTTTATCCTTTCTTAAGTTGTACATCAGCACGATAATTTCGATTAAATACAGACTAGTGTTCAAATTTTAAATTAACGGCCAATACTCAATAAAAACAATACTTGGCAGCGCTTACGTAAGCAGTCCATACCAGAACAGTGACGGTCAAATGACTAGTCATTTGTGATATTTAAAAACACCTTACTCGTTCCCATCAAGTTATTAAGGGCAATGTGAAAAACTTGATGTAAACATTCGTGTACGTGTGATTCTGTTTTTCTTTCTAAAACATGCATTCTATGGACTATAAACATACATCTAACCTGTTCACTCTGCTGTTGTTCTTAAACCACACTTGATGTATACTTTACTGAAAGTTGAATAGAAAATTGGTCACAGTTGACTAGTCAAACTTGATGCATATACCGAACTTGACGGAGGTGTATTTGGGTCACAGTTGACTATAGCTTGCTTGCGTTTATTTTATGAGCATATTTATCTCACAAAAAAAGAAAAAATGTGTTGTTACTAGGTTATTTATTGTTGTAGTTTGATTACAGTTTTTATTTTCCTTTATTTGAAATATACTTTTCAAAAGAATAATTGCTTGTTGGATGAAAAATTTGTTGGTGTAGTTTAACTGTTCAACTTTAGGTAAATTTTTGTGTTGTTTGGTACATTTAAAATTTGAGAATTATAAATTATTATTGTCGTACACTGTACACTGCTTTGTTCGTTTTATATTTTTATAATTATTGTTTGTTATCTTTAAATAATAGAGAGATTTGATGTAAAATGTAATGTTTATTAACAACGATAATGTTTAATGTTTATTCACAACGATAAATCAGATCACAAAAATTAATAAAATAAATTATAAATATATTAAAAATAACATATAAAATCACAAATTTAGTGGAGGACAAATATGAACACGTCTATACAGCACAAGCATTCTGTATTTTTTCACAAGTGAAATTAACCCATATACTCCAATTAAAAATAATTTGGAAAAATAAACAGTGTCCAAAATTGAAGTATCAATTAATTTTAATAAAAGAGACATTTTTCAGATATTAAAAATATTTCTTTTCAGTTTATAATAGGTTCCGGAATTATCAATCACATTTTTCAATAAACTGTTGTTAATGGTAGGTGTATGCACGAAAATGTTTCCTTTAAGGTCTTGAACTGTTGTGGGATTATTGGTGTATACTTTCAAATTCATAAACCCCATAAAGATCTAAAGTTGTCAAATAGCACGCTCTTGGTGACCAATTTACTCTCTCTACGAGAAATAATGCGGTTTTCGAACTTTTCTTTCAAAAGATTCATTGTTTCTCTTGCTGTGACATCGGCTGGATCATAGAAGCTTTTAAATGGAGACCACAGTGCTAAATGTTGAACAATATGGACTGTTTGATGTTTAATTGCTGCGACCGATGACGAATGCATTTATTTGATCTGCTTCAATACTTCAGTTGCTATATTTTCAGTTGGTAAATTCTGTTTTTGTTACCATGAACGGATCCAATTTCTTAACATTTCTCAACCATCTGCTTGGTGGCACGTTTTGTTGAAGCATATTTTCTACCGAATTATGTTTTAATAATAAAAACATTCCTTCGTGTAACATTCCATATTAACTAACCGGAATGTATTTAGAGTCTGAAAATAAAAATTTTTAATAAAGGAACTGAATGGCAATAAGGCGGCTAATTTTATCCGTTATATAAAGCACATCGACCAAAACTTAAACGATATCGTGGATATCGCCAATATTTTCTCTCAAACGTGATCACAATAATCTATTTATGATAAATTTACAGACCTATTTAAGACCAATCCTTGGCCGATGTGAAGTCGGGTCGTTCCTGCTAAACGTTATAGCCTGCTACCTACTCATCATATTAAACCTAATAACTAAAGGGGTTGACGAACTATAAGCGTTGTTGTTGACGAAGCGCAGCGCATCCTACATCAGTAATGACGGTCATGAACGGACTCAGGAACAACAAGGTACTAAATGACCATCCGCCACCAATATCGGGTAGTTAGTAACCTAGGGGAACAAGAGCCATCCTGAGATCCGGTTCATCAAAACTCGTAAGTGTTCCTGGGGCCCTATATCGCTGTACATCATGTAACTAGAGACCACATGGCATGGCACATCTCTTTGGATGCTTGGCCAAACGCACAACTCTACGTCTAATGGAATTGTGGCTTGAGACCCATACATGTAGCGCAATTCATTGTACTTCCAATTATCTGACGAACACCAACGGACAATTTCACATCAACATCTTATTCCATATCATCTCATCCAACTTTTCACAAAGCATACCATGTAACAGATATCATTTAAAATTTTAACTATTCTACAGGTGACACTTCAGCACACAGCAATAGAGCTGGTACAACAACAACAACCAAACTTCTGGAAGAAAAAAAAAATACTTTGAAGGCATTTCTTTACTTCATTTACTTAAGGGTAAAACCCTTGGATTAGACAAAGTGTCATTCTTATTCTCAGCATTACAGAAAGATTACTCAAATTAAAAAAAATTAATTTTTTTACAGGTGTTAGACCACTACAATGGAAAACGTACTATTCTACTTATACCAAAGCCCCGAACTACAAATAAAGTTCTATATCTTTGATACCGTGCACTGCTAAACTTTTTCTGCTATCAGAATAACGGAGTTTCTTCTGAAAATAAACTATTGAGTACTTATAAAGTTGTCTTCAAAATGCAAAGACTATGTAACTGCACCTACTCTATCCCATTAAAATCTTCTATCCATTATTTCCATAGATTTCGACAAAGAATTTAATTCCGTAAAGGAATGGAAATGGGTTGAAGTATTAACTTCGTCTTTTGCTTTTCATACAAACAGAAAAGTTAGAGTAAAAGTCAATAATTTCTATTCTAACGCTACTACATAACGGCACACCCGAAGGGTTACCCTAGCATTGGTACTGTTCAAGGTTGTCACTGACAAACTTAATACAATAAATTGAAATCTCAACTACTACTGAATAAAATTGGCACATTTATTAATGTCCTTAAGTGATTGGTGTAATAACACAAGTGATTAAATATTTGTTTCAATAACAATGTGCCTACATGTATGTAAAAAGAAGTTTTGCAAAAATGCAACCTTCAAAAACTACATATTCAATTTTATAATTAATTATGATTACAAACTCGGTAAATAAATAGTGTAAAATGAATAACGTCTTAACAATCGAATTATTTTTACGTAAAATTGTTACCACAAAACAGCCAGTTTAACAGAATTACATTTGCTAGATCTTAACGTGAAAAAAGACAACAAAAGATTACAAAACAATTGCTGTATTGTCCAATTGTGCTGTCTATAGCAGGTTCAGTATTGAACTTTATATAATATAGCTTAGTATAAACGCAAATTTCACAAAAACATTTCTCGGCTTTGCAATATAATTTTTTTGCACGCGTGGATATAGGAATTCTTCTTTGGTAATTATGCATCGCCAAACGGTCTTATGGTCTACATTGTGTCATTAATTAAAACAGGAGTTGGATATGGTTTAAGAAGTTCGAATAGTCTCGCAGCAGATAAACGAATGGATGTATTAAAAATTATGTAGTCTTTGGTAACCCCTCCTTTTACATTTATTATATTATAAAGTTAAAAAATATTATCTTTGCTTACGGACGATTCTAGAAGAATGATGATTCCTCCCTTGAACCAGTTCGGCCTGAAGTTTACGGTGATAATAACTTTAAGCTATTTCTTCCATGGTGTGAATTTAATAAAGCTGCTATGATATCTGATTGAATTTGATGCAACCTTGCTGATGTTATGTATAGTTGAACGGGGAATTGTTGATAGTTCAAGCAAGTTCGTTGCACTATTTAAATATAAATTCTGGCACCGTTCTCGCCGGGAACTGAACCGTTTGAGTGCACCAATAAATGATTCAGTGGTTAGATCATTTACAAATTTGAAATGTACAGCTTTTGTTTCAGAATAACAAAATCACATGCTGTGCAACGATGAACTGTACGCCTTGTCATAATTCTTCAGTTTATTGATCAGTAACGTTGTCGAACAATTCCTAGCAATATTTTTGTGTCACAATGTTTGTGATCTTTTTTGGAATATTAGTTTTGAAATTAAATCATTGTGCAAAATGAGGACATGATGCTTTGAATTAGACGCCAACGAAATTTTATCAAGTCGACCACCAATCGTATTATCTCCATCATCCAAATAGCTGTTGGATTTTCCGTGCTGCTTGTTCCTTGTAATTTGTTTATTTCTTAAGTTGATTTATTTCTTTAAATTGCAAGAGTTGAACTTGAGCAATATTGGAACGTTGCTGTTATTAAACGAGGTTGATGCCTTAACTGTATATAAGTAATAAATCAGTGGGATGAATTTTTGGAACTGATTTTATAAGCAAAAGTAAAGGCTGGCTAGGTTGAAGATTAGATTTGCCGCTTGTAGATAATTGAGCTCCTAGTACTGCTGCGTAGAATTTCATTTATCAAATTGCGTTTCGCTTTGGTAGTTAAATCTCTACAACCTGATCCGAATACATCTGTAAATGTGTGTAGCTGATAGAAAACTCTCCCTTTGAAAACTTGTGTCGATATTTGGTTTTCAATGCGTTTAAGTTTAAGTTTGGACTAAACAGGCAGCCATTGAGATCAATTCAATTTAAACATCCATAGTTCTTGAATGAAAATTTTAGCTGTTGCTAGAATGAATGAACAAATTTCCCACAACTCGTCTTGCAAGATCCAGGTTATTACCCTTTGGAAGTTAGACACGACCTAAGATTAAATGGTGTCATTTTTTGTGCTTTTAAAATTTAAGTTTACATACAAATCATCTTGTGTAGTACTGTGAAGTTATTGTGGATGGTTTGCACACCGTATGCGTAGGGAGAAATCGTCTTCCGTCATAACCTGCGAGAGTTGTTCTTGTAATCTAGATGTCAGATCCGTCTATGGCATCATTTACATGGAAACTTTTACTTTAGATAGTTACTGCCAACATCCCGTTGCTAAATAACGATGAGCTCTTGTGCCTATGTTGAGTTGATATATAACGAGCTTTGAAGATTCCTGATTTTCTGGAGTAATCCGAATAAAGTGGTTGAACTTTATAGCCTCAAAAGACTTTGATGTGGAATATAGTAACTTAGTGTTAAGATAAATTTTGCTTCAAATCGTCATGTACCAAGCAACTAGTAGTTATCGGTATATTTGGCCTTTAATTTTGGTTTCTTTTGCGACCGGCGTTCGACAGTTGCTTAGAGAATTTTTATTGTTATTGTATTTAATTAATTTATTTATTAATAACAATACAATTAGAAATTACATCCAATTATTCCTAGCTGAGTTATCTTATGCTAGGTCCGATTAATTGCATCGTTTATGTCACAACTTTAATAATTAGTTTAGTTCCTTTTTATGACCAATCTCCACAAAAAAATTATGTTGTGGGAGAACAACGTAGATATTGACAATTCTTACTCAAATTTTAATAGAATAACAAATATATGAAGAATGCTAAGTTTTTTTTTCAACGACAACCACCAATTTGATGACTTGGTAATTGATGCAAATATTATTAAAAACTTAGCCAGTAATACGCAAAATATATTTAGTTAAATTTAACAAAACGTAAGCAAACTAAAATAAAATTTATTAGAATATTTATTTTCGCTACTTTAAAACGAAAATAAAGGAAGTAAGCATATATATATATATATATATGTATAAAATATATATGGTACATATATATATATATAAATATAAATATAAATATAAATGTAAATATAAATATAAATATAATAAAACTATTATGGGTACCATATATATATATATAAATATAAAATAAATATAAAGTAAATATAAATATAAATATAATATAAATATAAATAATATAAAATATAAATGTAATTAAATAAAATATTATAATATAATATAAATATAAATAAAATAAATAAAAATATAAATATAATATATATATATATATAGTATAATATATATTATATATATATATATATATAATATAATAGTTATATATAAATATATAGTAGTATGATATAATATTCTTACGGTTTATTACTTTTAAAATCGTTTAAAATAATCGGTACTCGTAAGATGCAATAAAAAATAAAAATAAATTTGTGTTATTTTATTAAGCCTTTATTATTCCCACAACTTTTGTGCACCTGTTCACAACTGATTCACAATCAACAATTCTTTATTTGTACATTTTATGCCCTTTGCGATAAACGATAACAATCTATCCACAATGTTCTTAAGATCTTTGTAACGGGGATCTTCAAACAACAATTGTTTACTTCACACCCAACGCGTCCTTCACCACAAGACTGACAGAACTCTACTCCGACTTGCATGCTTTGCTTTGCCTTTATATTAGCGCGTAAACAGTGCTATGAATGTTCTTGAAGGCGAACATTCCGATTGCCTTCTGCGAAATCACCATAAATATAAACAACATGTTCTATTTATGGTATGCTTTCATATTTGTGTTTTTGTATCTTGTCCTTGCGTTAGTCTTACAAGAGTGTTGTTGTTTGTTACTTACCTGTTTTATCCTTTTCTTGTTATAGATCAATGTTGTTTTATCTTGTTAAATCAAGCAAATAACTCCATTGTTTCGTTTTTGTAGCTTTTTTAACATTTTAATGTTAAACTTCACCATCCATTTTCAACAACATATATATTATTATATATATTATAGTAATAAGATACATAAATTTATATATATATAATATATAATATTTAATAATAATTATTATTTATATCATATTCATATTATTATAATATCCATATTTATATTTATTATAGTATATATGGTATGTGAATATATATTATATAGTAATATATTGTATATAGATGCCGCCACTTAAGCCGTTCTCCGAATGGCTCATTCTCTTCTCATTTTCGCCAGTTGCCTCTACGCAGAACGACTTTCATCTTTACTCCGAGGCTATAAACTTCGTTTCCTGTACATATCGTTTGTCTTTTAATTTTTATTTAAAAGCAATACTACTTCTCCATAAATACTTTCGTTTTTTGCCACTCTACTTACTGGGAAGTTCTGAAATCTGCGAGCAGCTCCTGGGATAGTGCAAAGGCCACGCGTCTCTGCTGGTCCCACCTTACGTTCATTTTCGAAGACTTTGTTTATCCTGACTCGTACTTGTTGTCGTTTACGCTTTCCAATTAACATCAATATATTACTGCGGTCTGAACAATTTTTCATTTTCGTTACTTTCGCTACTTTCCATCTAATCTGCCTCTCCAACTCTTTCCACCCCAACTCTTTGCAATCCGACCCTTGCAATTTTACATCATTGTCTTCGCTCATCCGCAGTCTCCTAGGAAATTTTTAAGGCTTCGCTCCTTTTCCCGCACTTTCTATTTTTTATCTTTTTATTCACATAACTCTTCCTCATATTTCTTTCTCACCGTGCAGGTCTCAACGTTTTTCACAACGTTCATCGGCTCGCGTTCCTCTCACGTTCCTTGTCTCTCTTTCTCTTTCGCAGTGAGACAACAGTTTACGTCCGTGAATCTTCAGGACCACCACACGACTTTCCCTTTTTACACTGTGAGGAAATATAGATTATCGTCCCATACTGATACCCGGTCCCAATAGAACACTTTCACCTATTTTCATCGTGTTCCCAGTCTAGTTCGCTACTACTTCGCCCATCTTTTTATTCTCGTCTGCCCAGTATAATCAATATGTTTTCCACTTCCCATTTTTCTTTCTTCGATTGGTTATTATTCCTCCTACGTCGCGGCTTCCTTCTATTGTTATTTTTGGCATGTAGAACCTTGCTTCGCCGATGTTTTTGATTTCTTATATCTCTCAATAATTCAGGACAACTAGTGTTCCTCCGGCTCCCAGGTAATCGTCAACCCTTTGCATATCCCTTCCTTCTGTTAGGAAAATTGAACCACCACGTTGCCGACGTTCTTTGTGACCAACAATTTCCTTAATTTCGTCAGTCCCTCTTTTCACCGTTCATCACCTTCTTTTACCATCTAGCCATCATGGCCTTCTATGAGGGGCTCTCTTGGTTTATAGCTTTCCTTGACAGCTCTCTTCCGCTTTGCCATTAGATTTATCTCATTATTCCATTGGGTTGCGGCCATTTAATGGCTTCTCGTCACCTCTGCGTCGTGGTTTTCTTTTCTAAATTTGAATCTTCAGTGTCAACCCGTCTTTCTTGAGTTGACCACTTTTTCTCGCACTAGTCTCCTTACGATTGAGTCTTTTGTTCCTGCAGCTTCTCCTCAATATCCTTTAGGAACTTATGGATATATATATATATTTGGATATTTAAATATATATATATATATATATATATATATAATTCATACAGCACGCATTTTTGTTTGATATACCAATATTTAAAGTTCCATACTTCCACTATTTTAAACATCGAAAACAGAAAAAGCCTAACGTCAATCACATCACCTGCACATGGGATAACCATGCCCTCAAATCACATCACCTCTACATGCTGCGTAGCTCATAACAACGTCCTACTGTAACATCGTATAACTTAGGCCAAAACAGTTTGTAATCATCGACCTATAGTACTAAAGTAAGGCCCAATTCCACCGCCTAACCAAAATCCGTACCAGACAGTTGCTTATTGTGGGTGAATTTGTTTCTTATGCATTTTATGAGAATTTGTGAGTCCTAAGTTTGACAATTTTGTCTAAGCCATTCACTAAGTTATTCAGATAGAAATGGGCTTCGTGGTTAAAGGTGACTTTTTTCGCAAAATTGCCATTGATTATGTGTTGCTCCATTACCTATTAAACGAATTGCCGGAGCTGCCCATAGCCAGTTAATTTGAGCTCCTGAATAAACAATACGTATGAAGGAGGTCTTTTGCGAAAATTCGCTTCGTAGTGCTTCGTGACATTGTAAATTGTTGAAAACGATGCCGCATTGTTCGGTGACTTTCGTTAACAGCAGAAATGTTACTTAAGTCTATTTTTTTAATTTTATTTATTTATTTATTATTAGTCATAGCACAACCAGATATTAATCTTATAAATAAGAGTGCTATGGGAGTACAGCGAAGTAAAAAAGTAATAAAATAGAAATAAAAATGAATAAGAACATGTTATGACCTCAGAAAATATAGCATTCGTTGCAAATTTTACGATAAAAAAGAAATTAATAAATATATGTGAAAAATAAAAAATACAAAGAACAGTATATTCAAAAATAAACAAATATACAAAGAAAAATATATATACATAAAGATACAATGAAATTTAAAGACAAATTAGAAAAATGAAAATTAATAATCACCAATAACAATAAAATTGTCAAAATGTACAAAACAATAAAAATATGTTAAAAATTACTTAAACAAATTGCACAACTTCTTTTTGAACTTAATTACATTGAATACCAAGGATTGATGGTATGTATCTTGCAAATTTAATACTGTATGTATTGGCTGTTCTGTATGTTGGCTGTTCTGAGGTAATAATCTTATAGAGGAGAATAAGGCATTTAATATTTAAGACGTTATCAAAATTAATTTCAAATATCTAGTAAGGAAATTGTGAGATATGATCGTGACATCCTTTAATAAATACATATCTAGCTATATTATTGTAAGCCAAGTTGAGTTTGCGAGTATGGCAAAGGGAGTCGAATCTATTACAGCCCATAAGTCTCTAAGCATACCGTAAACTTAGCCGACCATTAAAGATAATACCCAGATTGGTTGCGGAATCAACAAAGTATATTTTATTCCCCCGATAATTATATCTGGCGCAACAAATATGCTCCTAGTTCTTTAGAGCAATAAACATTTAAATTTAGAGGGATTTATACAAAGTCCATTGGCATTAGCCCAGTTCTCAATTTTTGAAAATCAAAGTTTATCGAGTCTACACAAAATTGTATATTTTCCATACGAGTGCTCCCATAAAGCTGAACGTCATCAGCGAACATATGTACGCTACAATAATCCAAGTCATCAGGTAGGTCGTTAATGTTTACACATAACAAAGGAGGCCCTAATATTGATCTGTAAGGAATACCTCTTCCAATGTTATCGAATTCGGTATCAACTACACTGACTAAAGCAGTACTGCAGCTCCTAGCTTTCACAAATCCCGACGGCTTATGAGATAATAAATTATTACTTACGAGATAATTATTTACTATGAGGTTTTCCATTACTTTAGGCAGGAATGTAAGAATGGTAATTGGCCTGAATTCGTTGTTGGATTTAGGAATGGGAATTATTTTCGACTGCTTCTATTCACAAGGTAAGGAGGACATAGTTAAAACAGTATTGAATAAATAAGTAAAATAAAGCAAAATTCTAGGTGACAAAGGCTTTAAGAATAAAGGATCTAAGTCATCAGAACCAATCGCATTCGATTTCACCGAAGATAAGCAAGAAAAACTTCGAGCTTATTAACACAAAAAAAACTATAGTGGTTTTCTAGCGGAACAAAACAAAGGACGCCATATATGCTACTATCAGGGGTCGGGACATTAATATTAACAAATTTTTCATTGAGAGCGTATACATCAACATCAAGAGAAGTGTTATGACATATTTTACCAATACCAATATCGCGGATTACCTTCCATTTAGCCTTATTATCCAATGCGGAGGAGAACTTCTTGCCGTCAAACAATGTTTTTGCAATTCTAATGCACTTAGTAACCTCGCTACGACTTCTGACTTAAATGTAGATTGCTGAGACCAGCTCTTTGCATAGCTAGAATTCTAATCATGTTATACATACAGTCTCTGGAATAGGAACTATTAGATCTTATCATATTGTATTAAAGTTTTAGCCAAGCAATCAAAAACTATGTAAATAGCTATAATTGTGATAACCAATCGCTTAAGGAAAAAGGAGTTTTACATACAAATAAGGATGAAAATAACTATTAAATTGATGTTGTGCATTATCAGGTTTGTTATTATCAGGAAAAAGCTTGAACATTTAAATATGCTCAGAAAATAGCAGGCTATCGAAGTCATCAATTTGAATTGTCTCCGTTCATATGTTTTTAATATATACCTAACCTCTCACAGTAAATCCAGAAGATAAAAGTTTTTTTTCTTTTTTAGCTGAATTGCAGCATGTAGTTTATAATCCTACGTTTAGTTATCGGATTATATAGCCGGTGTTCCTGAGGCGGAATGTAAAACGCTTGTGCAGTTTTTTATAGTTTGCCTACAATTTTAAAAAGAAGTTTTTATCCATAGTTTCACTATTATAACGGCATCTTTCGAATTTTCATTACTGTAGTTACTCAAGCGGTAGATAAATTTTAGGTTGAGTATGGGCGTGCCTATGGTGTTATACGTTTTGAAAAATGTCCGGCAGATTTTCCTCTTGGGTGAATGGAATATCGTTAATCCTGAGCTCGGATGATTGTTCTCTTGTTGCCGCAATTTTGTTTTCAGGTCCCTTATTTTCAACCGCACGCTTTCAATTTCAGCAGATTTATTTTTCTCTCATTTATTTAAACCAATTTAGTCTCGACAATTTATTTTCGCGCAGATCTTTTACGAGGTCGTTTTTTAAATTCCCTAAATTTTAGTAGACAGAATCTGTTTCGCGAAATTGTCAAACCTTTTGTCCATACAATTTATAAGTATTGATGGTCGTAAAGAACTTTGTTGAATAATTGCAATACGTTTGCTGACAGGTGTTTAAGGCAATCCACCTGAGGTGGATGTTATAACTTCCGAATTTTCGACGATTGGCATGTTTGTGGTGTTTTTATAAGTTAATGTTTTAGATTTAGGTTTGAGTACGTTACTTTTATTAATTTTCTTGTCCTTCCGTGGATTGTACATTGGAAATAAGTGAAGTTATAATTTAACTGACGATACTTGTAATAAACTTGAGAGCACTTATTAAACCAGTATTTGGTCCAATCAGCTGGTTATTCGTAATGGGTTTACTTTTGATTTTGTTTTTTCTATCATGTGCTTTGTATAGGATAATGGTAGTAAGTAGTTGTTAAAAAAAAAACAAAACACTAGATTAAAGATACTATGTTGATTAATTGTTGTTTATTGTGTAAAGGATCTGAGCGAAAGAATGCATGAAAGATAATTTTGTTGTATATTTGTTGTTGTTCGATCGTTGTTATTCTTAATTTTGTGGATATCAGTCACCAAAAAATTAAGAATATGATTGTCCGTTGGATAAGATATTTGTTTTTGTAAATTTTAATTATTTCACTTAGAGTTGTGTTCTGTTGTTATTCGTTATTTAAATTTGATAACTACAAAATTGCTATTGTGTATACTGTACATATAATTATTTTCTTTTTATTTTATTATTTGTTGTAAAAAATTTAATAATAGATGTTAATTTTATTATAGTCTGTATTAAAAGATATTTTTTTCATTCATTTAATTATATTGGATCTTTCCTAAGAAATTAACAAAATGTATTAAAATATTAAAACTAAATTATATATAATTGGTATTGTCATTGCAATAACCAATGTTTCACGTTCACGAATGTTAGAGAAAAAATATTAAGTCAAAGGTGGTTTGGAGGTTGTTGATTACTTCCCTAATAGTGTGAATGTTGAGATGGATGGTTGATTAAGAGTTCAGACTGTCGTTTCTGCAATTTTTCTATATTGGATGATGAGGCTGTTACCCAAAACTGAATGCCATATGCCCATATTGGCTTTATAACTGCTTTGTACAAGATCTCCTTAAGATTCAAATCCAGAGTTGACCGTGGTCTAATAAGTCAGTGCAGTGGGGTAGATTTTTGTTTTATCGGAGTTATTTTTGCCGCAATGTGGTGAATCCAAGTAAGACGACGATCGAGGTGCATGCCGAGGTACTTGATGTGAGTTTGTATGGTTTGTATAGAGGACAATTTTTCCTTTTAAACGTGAAAGTTATGTGGACACATTTGTTAGCATTGACTTTAATTTTCCATTTATCCAACCATTTCTCTAATTCATTAACTTGTGATTGGGTACAGGGTTTTCATGGGTGCTTATGAATGCAGTGTCGCAAAGTAATACAGATACCATACTTATGACGTTTAAAAAATGCTAAAAATATTAACCATTACCGGCGTAATTAGAGGAAGAAAGAAAATGTTATAAGTTTTGGGAAGCAAATGTGTTAGAAGCAACAGATAAACAGAATGAAAACTGGCGGGTAAAGTAGAAAAATTAAATGTAAATAAACATTTATTGTGTGTTGAAAAAGGGGAATTTGGAATATGTTTTAATTTCTTCAATGAAAATTTTTAAAATTGCTATATTTAATTGCTATATTTATTCTATATTTAAATATTAATCGAAATGTGGGTGATTTTCGGTCCTAATGAATATAGTTCCTTGTGCAAAAGGTAATTAATGAAGTAAATATTACAAGATCAAAGTAAGAGGTACTTTTTTTTGCGAAAGTTGCCCAATATTTTTTAATTCTTGAATGAAAAAATTAAAATTAATTATTATTATTAGTTTATTTATTATTTTAATAGTTTCACAAAGATTATATTTTTTATTAACACACGCCAATATAAAAAACCGACCTCGGACAAAAAAAACATATATAAACAAAATAAAGTAAAAATCAGAGAGGTGCATAAATCCTTTTTGATAATATTTTCTGTCCCTTTGACATTACGCCGTTAACTGTCAAATTCTGTTTCGTCTCTGTATTACTTTGTGTGCAGTGTCATCCGCGAAGGTTGAAGTGTTAACCAATGAGCTCGTTGGTATATCTGCAGTGAACAACAATAATAAATTAAGTTTAAGTTTTTTATATCAAACCATCGTGCCAGACCTTGTCAAATGCTTGGGGGATGTCTATGAGAATACAATACTGTTTTTTATCGAAAAAATCTTGAATAAAATTTGTTATACGGTGGATTTGTTCAGTAGTGCTAAGATTTTTCTAAAACTAAATTAAAGAGGGTGAATAGTAGTATTGAGATCCACTTCCACTTCTAATAAAACAAGTTTTTTCAAGAAATTTCAATTTTCAATTTTTTTAATAAGCTAAATAATAATAACTTAAAATATTTACTCCTGGGTAAGTAAGAAGAAACACCAACAAAGGAAGTAACAAAACCAGAGGGCTCCGGTATTTGCTTTTAAAATTTTGGTATTTTCTTTTAAAATTTATTGATGAATTTAGGTACTGACGTAACTTGCGTTTCAGAAACTTGGTAGTCAAATTGAATACTTATTTCCTGATACTTCATCCACCCATAACAATAAGGTTTTATTAGGTAGTGTTTATAAACCGAATTCTAATATAAATTTTGATCCCTTTATCTCTGTTCTTGAGGAAATTTCCATTGAATATGACGACATCATAATTATTGGTGATTTTAATAATATCTTACTCGATAATACGCTAACTGTTTCTATGTCGTCTCTACTTCGTAATCCTGTGCATGTGTCCTTACCAACTCACTTCCACTCAACTTCCAGTAGTCTAATCGATCTTGCATTTGTTAATGATGTGACTGAGATGCTGTTATAGGATCAAATTTCAGCCTCTAGCTTTTCCAATCATGATCTTCTTTTCCTAACTTGTAACCTGTCTAGGAGTCCTGAAAACAAGCATATTACATACTGTGATATTAAAAGTATTGATATTACAGTTTTGAATAGTATTGATAATATATCTTGGGACCAGATCTACTCACTTGACAATGTGAATGACTAAGTGGCACTAATTCCGGAAAATGTTCGTGTGCTATATAACAGTTGTGTTCCTGTCAGAATCAAGCTTGTTAAGGCCAAACACCAACTGTGGTTTAATGCTGAAATTAAAGCTTTAATTGATAAGCGTGGCATTGCCTATTCATAAATCCGCTCGCAGCGATTTTACCAAGCGTATTCAAATTGCAAAAACTTTGTTTTACGGAAGAAAGTTCTCTATCGCATTGGATAATAAAGCTAAATGGAAAGTAGTCCTCGATATTGGTGTTGGACAAAAATGTCATAATACTCCTGGCGATGTTAATGTAGATGCTCTCAATTACAAATTTGTTAATATTAATGTTCCGACCCCTGGTAGTAACATATATAATGACATTTGTTTCGTTCCTATAGTTTTCGTTGTGTTAATCAACTCGAGGTTCTGGAATGCAGTGGGTTCTGAGCTTTGTCATCTAGACTCCTGCCTTACTTTACTCATGTATTCAATACAGTTTTAACTATGTCCTCCTTCCCTGATGAATGGAAACAATCGAAAATCATTCCCATTCCTATCTAAAGTAATGAAAAACCTCATGGCTAGACAAATAAATAAGTATCTCGCAAGTAATAATTTCCTATCGGATATGCAGTCGGGATTTATGAAAGCTAGGATCTGCACTACTGCTTTAGGCAAAGTAGTTGATGACCTTAGGTTGAAACTTGACGAAAACTACATAGCGTTTTTAGTTCTTTTGCATCACACCAAGGTTATTGATACGGTTGATAACAAAATATTATCGAAGAAGCTACAGATTCTTTCATTTTTCTGATTATACATTCCTATCTCTTGCACAGATCGCAAAGTGTTTACCAAACGGAAACATTTCAAATTCCCTAAACGAAGAAGAAGGATTCCTCAGGGATCAATATTAGGGCCTCTTTGGTTCAGTGTTTACATAAAAGACCTAACTGATGTCTTGGATAATTGTAACGTACACATCTACGCTGATGATGTCCAGCTTTATAGGAGCACTCGTACTGAGAGTATCAAATTATGTATAGACTTGATTAACTTTGATTTACGGAAAATTGACAACTGGGCTAAGGCCAATGGACTTTGTATAAATCCCTCAAAATCTAAATGCTTTTGCTCTCCAGAACAAAGAGAACATTTTCTGTGCCATTCTTATCGGATATTTGGTATTAATTTTGATAACCTCTTATATATTAAATGCCTTATTCTCCTCCATAAGATCATTACCTCAAAACAGCCATCATACTTATTTAGCCGGATTAAGTTCGCAAGATCTAATCGCGGTAGGAAAATTATCCAATATAGTTATAAGACCCTTTTGTCACAAACCCAGTATTCATACCATCAGTCTTTGGAATTCTTTGCCAAACTATATCCAAAACAATTATGCAATTAAGTTCAAAAAGGAGTTATATAAGTTGTTTAATTAATTCTTAAAATATTTTGATTGTTATTACACATTTTAACTTTTTTATCTTCATTAGTGATTTAAAATGTCAATTTTTCTAATTTAGTCTTTAAATTTCATTGTATCTTAATGTATAGAGTTTTTTTCTTTGTTTATGTATATTTCTTTATATTTGCAGTTGTTTGTAGTTTTCCTAATTTTATTTTTAATATATATTCATTTCTTTTTTAATCCCAATTTTATTTTTTTTCGATTACTTTATTTTATGAGGTTATAACATGATTTAATTCATTTTTAACTCAACATTATTCCTAACTTTTTCTTACGCATATTATCAATAGTTTTTAATTATTTTCTTTGCTGTACTCCCATAGCACTGTCATTTATAAGATGCCCATCTTGTGCTATGACTAATAATAAATAAATAAAATAAATTTTCGTAGGAAACAAGTTTTTTGTTGTAAAATCAAAGTTTTTTCCAGAAATTAAAAGGTTTAAAAAATTACTGGCAAAAATGACTCCGACTCTTGCCTACTTTACCTTGCCTTTTATATAGCGACGTAAACAGTTTAATGAATGTTTTCGTAGGTGAAAGTTCGGGTCTTCGCCTTCTTGAGAATTCTAAAAATGTAAACATGCTGTTTACGTTTGTCCTTGCAGTGTTGTTGTTGCTTGTTGCTTTACTTGTTTATAACTTTTTCGTTATAGTGATGTTGCTATATTTTTGTTTATTTGTTAATCATGTAAACAAGTCCGTTGTTTTTGTTTTTGTAGCTTTTGTTTATCATTTTAATGTCAAACGATGTTACACCATTTCCATTTTCGTAACAATACCATACACATAACAGTTACAGTTACAGTTATAATTACAGTTATAAATGAGATAATGAGTGTAAATGATATTGTATGGTTTTGTCTTTGCTACACATTATACTCTTATAAACCAAAATTTTTATTTTGTTTTATTGTTTTGAGTAGAGTATAAAGCCGAAGATGTTCATTCCCCGGGGGATATTGGTGCCTACTGTTATAACCATAACTATTTTTGAATATTGATTGTGAAGCAAGTGCAAGAAACTTTGGTGCTGTTAGTAAATATTAATAACAGCAACAAAGCGTGCATCCAGTGAAAAATTTACGGAAACCGCCATATCTGCGGAACGCTTTCATCACTCTTCCTCGGATAAACGACCACCTATAGGCCGCCACGAGACCTTTAATGGCAAAAAATTTAAGAACCTTTCACCATCAACTATATCTCCAAGCCCTACCCCCTTTTCCATTCCCCCTTTTTCCCAAAAAATTTTTTACTGTACAGCAGAAAGATATGCAGATACAAGCCGCACATTGCGCATGTTGAAATAGTACGTTCAAATAAAACATTTGTTCCTCGTGAGTTCCTGTTAAATCCTCCGAGTCCAAATTACAGCTCATTGTTTGTTTATGCAATGGCTCACTAAAGCGGTACGACTAATTATTTTTTGTGCTTTTAAGTAGTAATAAAGCCGACAGCAGGAGCTGACACTTCTTTTTGTGCCTCGGATCTCATAACAATATGTTGTGTATTACTGGCACTATCCTTTCAATATTGCTGTATTGTTGCAATACCAGTACGCTCAAAGTAGAACGTCTGCAAGAAGCATAACAGCAGTGCTTTATTTCATTTTCTCATACATTTTAATATTCAATAAAAAAGAAATTAAAAAAAAACGCCATGGCCGCGCTTTTTTATTCCTTATTTATTATATTTGTACCCTGAACTTAACCATTAACTAAAACCCTTAATATACACTCTGTCGAACAAAATACCATACATTTCGTCGTATATCTCTGCGTACCATTTCAGATGTGGGGCATCGGAAACGACTCTGCCATACGAAATTGATGCCCAATTCATTATTCACAATCAAAGGGTTAATTTGTTTATATGAATGATTTGTTTTTATGAATAACAAATTAAAGATATCGAAAACTCGACCGGTAATTGCTAAGGCACTAGTAAAAATAAAAAAATTGTGCGACTGATTATCGTAAAACTTTATAGAAATAAACTCATTAACTGAAAATCGTTTATACATTTTTCTATTGATACGAATAAATATAAGTGATCTTAGTTTATTCTATTTTAATGATGTTTCTAAGTATAATTTTTAATGGATTTTTGCAGTACTCACTAACCAATTATTATTGTTACGCGGGCAACAATAAAGTGAATGAAAAAAATAAAGGGACAACAACAAAACACACACATTATGCGATGCACAGAATTATACAAATACGAAGGATTTTACGAAAAAGGACAAAACAAAGATAAAAATCCAAAACTACACTTCAAAAAGTATCGCAAAGTTACTAGACGTGAAATACAACAGTATGAATAGAGTGGCAGCCAGTGATTATACGTGAGCTAGTGATTAATAACCGCGAGTTGTATTAAAAAGTTAACGTTAATCACAGTGGTATTGAACTCCAAAACTTTGATCTTTGTTAATAAGGATTGTGAATAAAATTGATAGCGCATTTTTATTAGTTGAAGTATGTTGTTTTTGAAAAAGAATTTTTTTGAAAAAATATAGTCCGCGTTGAATAAATGTTTTGCAACATTTAAAAATATAACACTATTTAATCTATTAAATAGTAGATAAATCAGTTTATACATTTTAAATAAACTTTAGTCTATTAAATTCTGTTTCACTAACTATGACTGACAACTAATTCCAAAGTAAATACAATATAAAACAATAAAATTAATATAAAATTAATTAGGGTGCCTTGGTGGTCTAGTGGGTAGTGTGCTAGACTATTAGCGTGAGGGTCGTGGGTTCGATTCCCATCAGAGACTCTGGTCTGTTACACTACAGCGAGCATACGGTCAAAGTTAATAATTAAAGTACAATTTGTAATTTTATTGTAATAAATAAATAAATAAATAAATAAATAAATAAATAAATAAATAAATAAATAAATAAACAAATAATACTTATTGCAGTTCGTTAGGGTCTGTTGGGTTCATGTATTCCCATTTCAGAGAATTCTCTGGTCTGGTTTACTCAACTACTTCAGCGAGCATTAATTCGGGTTCAAAATTCGTTTAAATAATTAAGATATCAATTTGTATATATATTCTTTATTAGTTCAATTACATTAAAATTAACAATATATAAATCTAAAATAATACTTAAATAAAATTATCATATTACAATAATAATTATAATAAATCTAAATAACATAACTTAAAATATACAATTTACAATATCATAAATTAAATAAATAAAATCTATACATTCATATCATATAATCATATAAACTAGTACCTATAATAAATAATTAAATAAATAAATAAAGCAATTCATTAAAATTATCTAATAATTTATAATAATCTATAATATATTCATTCAAATAAATAAATAAATAATAAACTATATAACTAAAATATTACATAATCTAAATTATAAATACAATAATTAAATATAATATAACTAAATAAATAAAATAAATTATATATATTACTAAATATAGATTAAATACTACAATATTCAATATTAACATAAACTTCACACTAAGATAACATAAATAAAGGTTCTACGATATTCAATAAATATTCATAATTTTATTTCACTATAATAAGTTACGTATATATCAATGATACAAATATTAAATTTATACTAATTCTAACTTAAATCCAATATAATCATACTAAATTAATAAATACTAATTACAAATATATTCTAAATATACAACTAAATTTAATAATACTTAAATCTATTACATATAATTCTCAATATTACATTATATTCCATCAATAAATTAAATTCCAATTAATTGAAATTCCTAAATTCTAATTAAAATTATATACTATAATACTCTCAAATAAAATATATCTAAATAATATAAATAATATTCTTAATATTAATTAATTAAATATCATATATTCTATATTCATTTCAATTATTAAATGAATATTATAATTCTATATATAAATTCTAATTACAAAATCAATAAATCAATTATTAACTTATCTAAATATCAATTAAATTCATAATCTATATTATAATAAATAATAAATAATAATAAATAATAAATAATAAATAATAAATAATAATAAA
>QOCX01001615.1:0-30936 GCA_005959815.1 Sarcophaga bullata | reverse complement strand
ATCTTCACTGTCAAAGTACGTACGAGTATGTTCATTGAAACAACAATTACAAGAACAATACAAAACAAAATAAAATAAAAACAAAACAAAATTAAATTGAAATGACAAGTATAAACTGCATGCATCCAACCATCCATCCAACCAACCATCCATCTATCATTGAAGCGTAAAATGAAAAGAGCTAGAACGAGCCTAAATTTGAAGAGCGAGAGATAAGAATTTTTGTTTGTGTCGCTTGCAAAACACGTCAATTAAATTCGTACTTAGAACGCTTACAAGCACTCACATAAACGCTGTAGACTAATAGAGGTGAAGTGTGGCATAAATTTTATGTCTTTTGACCTTTTAATCAGCCAGCGTTTAGGCTTCAAAATAGAGAGAAGTCAAGAGAACTGGGATCTGTAGCTTGTATTGGATGTGTATGATCGGATCATGAAAGGTGGTCATCAAACCAATGCTCATATCAGAGAAAAGGCAATCTGTGAGTGTAATGTTAACTAGTTATCCTCATAACTGTCGCATAAAAGGGGCATACAATCTACCTTACTGACCTTAGTTTATATAGCGTATCTCTAAACTGTTTTTGTCAATCCAATTGCCGTAAAACATTCCAGAATGTTATTCGTTGTTAGCATATACAACTCTCTGCCTGGTACTTGATACACATCCAGCCTTTCTAAAATGCATTAACTTCCCATAGGTTCCATGTATTTGTTCTTCTGATGATTCATTCTCCTTATCACAGAATCTGCATATTGGGCTCCCTTAACTGTATAAGAGTTCTTGCACTCTACAGTAACCAGTCAGTTAATAATCTCACGCTGCTTCTGTACAGTCTCGTGCCTGGGTCCAATCTTATTTCATGTACAATTGCCCAACAAAAGCTTAGATTACCTTTGCCCACCTTCCTCTTCAGCGAGTGTACACTCTTCCAAACATCTTTTCTTAATCCCTAGAAAAGTTCTTGCCTTATCTATCAGCCTTCTGAAAATTTTCTTCCTTGCAAAACTTCCAGCCTGCTCATTGCCATGAGTTTCAACAAAACCTAGAATCCAGCAGAACGTTTCTATTTATCCTACCTAATTGGCTTATTTAGCTAACACTTCCGTACTACTTTCAGTTGCTCCAGGCTACAGCTAATACAATACTGCAAGACTTTTTATAAACAGCTTTGGCAACTCTCTTATTCTAGAACCTGCTGTAGTATACACCGCATTTGTTTAACTCTGTGCAATATTAGTAAGGTTTGCTTAACTGATATGGATGCCATTGCCTTATTGCATGGTAGTCTGATAGACTTAGCATTCTGCAAAGAAAAAAATTCCGGCAGTAGCTGAGGGTTTGAATACAAGCAAGGCACTATCTTATACCTCATGTGTCAGTTACGGACACTTACCACGAGATGCGGATGTTCTTGATTTCTCATTATCTGTCATATTTGACGGAATTCTTCGAAGTAAAGATTTGCTGGAAGCGAAAGGGAGTCGCATGAGGTTTCTACTATTTAAGGTCTCACAGTTGGTCTAATCATCGGCGTAAGTGGACCTTATCCTTCTAGGAAGGGAACTAAATTTGGAAGAGAGTCGATAAGGTTTTTAATAGGAAATATATTGTTGAGCATCTGTTGGAACGTATAGGTTATCAATACTAAGGTGCCATCTGAATGAGGCAGAGTAAAATACCTATGAGTGCCTCATCGACGGCAATATGGTGTTAGGCAGTTTAGGGTTTAACCTATCCCAAGAATATTTCACGGATAAAGATCAGTCAGTTTCATTTGGAATGCGTACTGGTTAGCTCCAGGGAACTGTATTTCCAGTTCTAGGTTTTTTGTGAGGGAAAAACTGCATCAGACCATTTCAGGGCATATTCTTGCAAGTACTAGAACGTGATCTATTTTCGCTCATGTTAGACATTCAATTAGGTTCCCTTAGGAAGCAATTGCTGGACATTGTATGGTTGAACTTAAGACTCTGTCATTCAAGTTACGATTCTTCTAGAAATTGATTGGATGGAGGAAAGAGAGTATAGCCCAGCACTATCTGTGTGAATATGCTGCTCTATGGGAAACTAGACTAAAGCAAGTTAGTGCAGAATTTTTCAGGAGTGGAACTGAGTTGTAACTGGGTTCTGACGAAACTGAGAAGATTTATTAGAAGAACTATTTGGTTCTCCTAATAAAATATTCACAAGAGTGAAGTCTAAACATGTAGAAAAAGTTCTTAAGAAACGTATACTTTTGCCATGCACTGTACAATTTAAATTAAAAAAACTTTTATAAAAAGCTTTGTGCAAAAACAATTCATTGTTTTTCCACACTTAAAAGAAAAAAGTTTATTGACTTATTGAGGAAATACATGGCGTTTGACTACAAAAATATTTTCGAACAGAACAACAGAAAAAAAAGAAAAGAAATTTAAAAAAAAAAAATGAAGAAAAGAAAATTAAAAAAAGAAAAATGAAGGAATTTATTTCGGAAAGTCGATTTTGTTTCTGCTTCTTTGTTATTTAAATAGTCTGGCAAACAAAAGTTCCACACTTAAGTGGACTAATAATGAAACGAAACGTGTTGGCTAATCGAAAAAGTGTATGAGAGCCTCTAAGGCAAGTGATGGTATGAACAAACGTAAGGGCTGGTAGGAAATTTTATAATGAAATGCGGTAGAAAGGAAAACAAGATAGAAACTGATGGCTGCTTAGTTTAAGAATATTGGCTGAGGAGTTTATCTACAAAAGCTTTGATTTTTAGTAGGAAATAAGGATGCTATAGAGATCGTTCGAATTTAGATCGCTTTGGTGCCAATTTATCCTAAGCGACCCACTATTTTAACAAATATTTGGTCAAAAACAAGTACCGTGAACTATGCCTAAATGTCCTTTAAAATTCTTATACGATTTCCTATGTGAGTTATCTTGTTCATACATACATACATCCATACATACATAATTGTTGCTTACAACCCTTCAGTCAGGATTACGACCTAGTTTCTCCCGCCACCTATGTTGTATTTGTTAATTTTTTACATGAACGATGGGATCTGCAGTTAAAAGTCGACTTCGAATGACAGATTTTTGAGAATCTTCTCATGGCAATTTCATTTACTCTCAGAGTAATCTGCTGAGAGTCTGACCTGGTGCCATACGGTCTTGTTCATACATAACATACATAACATAATTGGCCATTACAACCCTTCAGTCAGGATTACGGCCTAGCTTCTCACACCACTTATGTTGTGTGTGTTAATTTTATACATGAGTGGCGGGACCTACAGTTTAAAGTCGAGGAAGCCGCCGAAGAAATATTTTTTTTTTCATATTTCGTTTTTTTTTTGATGTCTGACCGGGAATTCGAACCCTGGCCTTTCGTCTAACACCAACACACTACCCACTAGACCACGGCGGTCTTGTTCATTGTGTCCATATTGTGTATGCAGTATTGTTGGGTACAATGTTCCAACTGGGTATACATATGCGGTGCCAATATTCACATTGTGTATACCATATTGCGTATTCCATGCTGTGTCCATATTGTGTACGTAGTATTGTTAAGTAAAATTTCCCAACAGGGCATACGTTTGAGATAGAACATCCACATTGATGATTAATTCATATTGTCGTTCATATTGTGTATGCAGTATGTTGGCTACAATTTTCCAATGGGCCATACTTATGTGTATAATATCCACATTGTGTATAAACAAAACACAAATATGGTGTATGGACTATCCCAAAATAACTTAAATTGACCCAAAATAGCATCGTTCGCTTTGACACAACACGCTAACACAACGATGGATGCAACGTGTTGTAATAAAACACGCAAGAAAATTAGAAAATTTACAAAGAAATAAGAAAAAAACACCAAAAACTACATGCAATAAAATTGGTTTTATTTCGTTTTTTATTTTAAATTTTCTTATAGAAGAGAATAACGGAAAAAAACTAAAAGAAAATTAGGCAAACATAGACGCAAACGAAATCAAATTTTAACTTTAAATGTAATCAGCAGTCGATAAATTGCAGTGTTGCATTGAAAACGTGATATCAAAGAGTTTACGTTGAAATAAATTTAAAAAAAAATAAAAATTAAAAGAAATTAAAAAAAAATTATAAAAAATATTTGTATTGAAAAATAAATTTTAAAAATTTAAATAAAAGATTGTGGAAATTGGGAAAATTCTAAGCAAATATAAAAAAAATTCAAATAAAAAAGAATTTTTTTTTTTACAAAATCTTACGTAATTATTGAGACATTTTAGATTGAAACAAAGAAAAAAACCTGCGGAAAAATTGATTTCCTATTGCTAATAAATAAATAAAACAACCCGCATATTTCATAACAACAACAGTCACCGAAAAACGTGCAACAAAATTTTTTTTAATAATTTTTTTTTGCTCATATTCATGCAAAAAAAAATTCTTTAAAAAAATTGTGATTTCAAAAAAATTTTTCTCATTGCAAATCTTGAAAGAAATCACAAAAACAAAAGAGACAAAAACCTCTACAAAGAGAAAATTTAATGAAAATAAATGAGATTTCTATCATGGAATCTTAAAGCATTTAGTGTTGCCAATTATTGAGTGAAAATAAGCGTTTTTTAGAAATTGTTTTCATTGGTTTCTTCGTTATTTTCATTCACTTGTTTAAAGAAAATTCTTCAGCTTAGCGAAATAAACAATTTCCGGTTATAAGTTGTTTTTAACTGAGATCAACGCTTAGGGGAAGGCCCCTTAATCCTAGGCAGTGCTTTGTATTGAAATACTGTAAAGCAGTGGGCGCAATTTCCTCCAATCTACCACTCTATGCCTTATCCACTGACCAGTGAGGTTAGGGGAGAATAATAGAGGCATTAGGGGAATCCATCGGGATGTTGTCTCCAGCGTTTATGTCCTGCTATGGGACAGTGATAGAACAGGTTTGCGGCTGGGCTTACATAAGGCCAGTCTGAGATTAGTTATTGGTTTCATTACAAGGCTCTGTTAGATTAGATTGCTGACAAGAATCTGAAACAGATTTCAGCCCGACTATTCCGGGATATGTTGAAATGGGAAGGAGTTGGAAACTATCGAACATCTCCTCTGCAACTGTATAGCCATTAGTAGGTTGAGATTGTGGACCCTGGACAGGGGCTTCTTCGAAGGTTTGGACTCTTTGTCGTGAGCAAACATAATGCCTGTCCATAGATGATGATTGAGAGGTGCTAGGGCTTCAAGGTTGTAGTCGAGCTGTCTTAAGTGTTTGGAGTCCATCTGTTTTTCCTCCTCTGTATCTTTATCCTAACTATCTTACTTCTTCCCCTTTTCGAATTTCCATATGTCCTTCGCAATCCTCTCCCTCTTTCTCCCCTAACCTAACCTTCCCCTAACCTAACCTAACCCTTCTTCCTAACCTTTCTCCTTTACGAATTTCCCTATCTTCTTCACTATCCTCCCTCTCTTTCTCCCCCAGGACGTATCTACAAAGGGTCATTTTGACTTTTGGGTATTGTACTTGGCCCATTTACAAGTAGAAGTTCTCAATACCTAACCTAACCTAACCTAAGGGTGCAAATTGATGTTGAATTTTTTACTAGATAGTGTTAGGTCTTCTTCATTATTAATTTTTTTTTTTAACGGAGTTGCCAGAGTCTCTCTAACTCTTACACTCGCATATTTGCTTGCTTCTTAGTACCTAAATAATGTTAACGACTACTTTGAAGATATAAAATGGAAGAGATTGTATTCAAAATAGAATTGGACATGTTGTTTCTTCTTCCTTAAGATCCTTCACTATTTGCCCCCCTTTACTGTAGACATTATTAGTGTTTATCCTTGTTATCCCAGATTTTAGATTATCTTCTGAAAATGCTTATTCCTCCACTGTTTTAGTTTACATAACCAAATTTTCTCTTTAGAAGATCCATTTTCTTTGCCTAAAAGAGGAATCTAATCAAAAATTTTGCACAAAAACATTTCACGTAAATTGCTTACATAATGCCGGAACCAGATTTTATGGCTCTGTATGCCTATACGCCAGAGCCACCAAAAAAGGCACCCGTTATTAAAGTGTCATGCGGTATCGGTGATACGGATGGTTTTCCAGCATTTGATGTTGACTCGGAACAATATGCTGCTAAAGATGATTCAAAATGGGGCTTTTTGATTACCGGTGGTGCGGAATTTCATATGCCTTTAACGGTATTTCAGGTAAGTAGAGTGGGATTATTCTCATATGCTTTTAAGCTACAATCTGTTAACATTGTTTAAAGCTTACAAACAATATTCATAACACAAGGCATAAATCACAGTAGAGCCTCGGAAATCCAGTCATAAAAAAGTGTGAATATTTATTCAAAATTTTGTTAATAATTGGCAATTTATGGTTAAGCCATCTTAAATGATGTTAACAATCTGTGCGCGTTATTAACTAAATTACGGAGTATGAATAACTAACCATGTGGTAGTGAGAATATTTTAAAAATTTTTATTTCATACATGAATAGTAAGTAATATGGCAGCCGTGCCATATAAGGAACAAATTTCTAAATTCCCTTCCCTTCCCCCGCTCCTTTCACTCACAAGCAAATTCACTTACAAGCTTGTGCTTGATAAACAAATCAGGCAGAAAGTCTTGATAAGCCACCATCACCACCATCATTGCCAAACAGTCTTTATTTATTCATGACCCCCCCTATGCCGTATTCAGTCATGTATGTGTGTGCCTCCATATCATTATAATTTTGGGTTTCATTTTGACTGTTTTATGGCTACTGACGATATTTTCTTGCGTCTTTTAATTTAAAAATATTGCTTCAGAACGCCGATCTGAATCTGGAATAAATTTAAATGTTACGTGTGTGTGTGTGTGTTCTTTATTTTTCTTTATTGCAGTCGACTTTTATGGCTTAAAACAACATGGGAGGTCAAAAAGATTCCCGTTTTTTAAATTAAGTTCAACGTTTAATAACGTTTTCATTACTAACGTACGTATGCTTATGTTACAATATTGTGCGTGTGTGTTGTATTCTTGTCTTGTCTTGTCTTGTTTTTTAACAGAATTTTTAAATTTTGAAAATATTGTGTGGAAATCAAAAGCATTTTCATCGTATCAGAACTTGTAAGGAGGTTGGGTATTTGACTTCGTTCCAATTGAATGATTTTTTGCACATCTAGGCTTGCAGAGCCCTCTCATTGTTTTTGTCTCTCTCTTTCTCTCTTTCACATACTATTTTCAAATTTATTCCTTTGTTAAAAAATTTGGAGTTCCACATCGTTTCTATAGGAATCTATTGCCCTTAATTAAGTTTTTACTCAAAACTCAAACGACAGCTTAGAGTCAATGGCTTAAACACTGAGTTCCAAGATTATTCGCTCACTTATTATGGATTTGAGAGGAAAAGAAAAATTAACCAAAATTTTGAAAATCAGTGAAACGCCATCAAATTGTTTTGATAAGCAGAACGACTACAGTTTCGAAGTTATCAGTTAAAATAAGAATCAATTCTTTTAAATCCTGGCATATCTTAACTTATCAACATGCTGGAACTTTAGGAAGTAATAGTTCCATTTGGGTTGACTTTATCGTTCCTTACATTCTCTGTACAGAACATTCGATTTTAGGAATCAAACTACATACTACGATTTCAAGACCCCGACATTCCCGGTGGCAACCTTAAGGTTTGTACCGCATGCCTACAACATTCTGGATAAAGTCACTTGAGTTATAGATATCAGGTCTTTCGTTAAACACTTCCTACCTTGAAATTTAAATAAAACAAGGTGTGTGTTTAAGAAATATGTAGGCCAGTACGTAGTGTGCTGGCTTATTAGACGCAAGGCCTCGGTGCAAACCCCAACTAAACGAAAATGAACAAATATTCCTTCGGCGATTGTTTCTCAGCAGATTTCTGGCAAAAACTCTGAGAGTAAATTCTATTGCCATGCTAAAGTTTCTTAAAAGTCTGTCGTTCGGACTGTAGCTCCCGCCATTCATGTATAAAAATTAACATACGCAACAGATGTGGTGGGAGAAACTAGGTTGCAATTCTGACAAAAGGGGTAGTAATGATCAAATTATGCGTGTAAGTGAATGAGATGTTATCGATAATTTTTTAGTTGCATGAAAGAATATAACTTCGGTGGAGTATGTGAGTGGAGTACATACGAGGTTTCCAATTTTCTCTACAACAGGCTGAATTTGTTGAGTTATGTTCTTTGTGTTATCTTCGCTTTCAGCACCGATGTGTTTGTGGCTTGTTCGAGTTGTAATCAACAGCTTAAGAATATTTCACAAGAAAGAGTCTATAGGATCAAACCGAACGAACTCGATTTCTATTTCATATTCCCTCCATGTGAGATGGCCATGCCCTCAAATTACACTTGCAGAATATCTAGAAGAGTATGAGCTATGTGACACGTAGCAATTATGTAATTCAAGGCAAAAGAAGCTATCAATCCTTGATCTATTGTGCTTAACTCTGACAGTAATTTACTGGCTAATGGTCTGCTTAAAGAAATATGAACCGATGCCGCCGATAGCCCAAAATCCCCAGGAATCTGTAACTTTTATGGAATGCTTTGGATGCTATCATGGATGTCATGTGAATTGCTATCATTTGAAATACTAGAGATTGCTTATTCACATACCTATTCACCTAGAAATGGGTCTTATTGTTGGAGATGATTTTTCGATAATAAGTAAGGTCAATGCATTCGTCATTCAGAATGCATGTTTTTCCGCCCATGATGATTTGCAAAATCGACTGAATAAATGACAATGAATTTGGCAGATCTGGCTTGAACAAGATGGTAGTCATCAACTGTTTAAAAGCTAGGAAGTCATTGTTGTAACTTCCGATATATTAAATGTTCCGATAATAAACTTTCTTAAGGATTGTCTAACCAAGGCTTGGTTTTCTAAGCAGTGCCGCAATGCATGTCAGATGGTGGGGTTTTCTCTAAAAATTTTGTATTTGGCTGTGATAGTCGGTCTACGTAAAACACTTAATGAACTTCACATCGACGCCCAATCAACGTCGATTGCTGGGTATTTTTCAAAGAAATTACGAAGAACGAATTACGTAGAATCATTATTTTGATCTACGTAAAATAGGATATTCTGTGGTCGTTTTACAAGGAGACTTAACTTCATTAATAGCCAGAAAGTATATTGAATATTGCCAGGCTTTGCTAGTCTGTTAGATATGAAAGGATTGATTGTCTTCAATCCTTAAATGACATGGCTGTCAATCACATATTGGAAGGCATGCCTATATCTTATCGGACTTCCTTCGGAAGATATTTTTTGGAGCTTCTGAGCCATTTCTCTTCATCATAAGAAGCTTTCACTTCAAATTCCTATTCAAAATATACGATTGTTTACGTTCTTCACTTTTCAAAATTTATTTTTCTCAGTGTAAGATTGTTTGTTTGCTTGTGTTCATTTAAATATTTATTTACGATTTACTAAATACATGTGGATGCCCATTATGCATGTGTCGTAATTGATATTCATGAAACACTTGCCGATTTTTGTTTCAACGAACAACAAAATAATTTTCTAGCACGCGTCAGTCACAAAAAAAAAAATTCGGAAAATTTTTTTTAAAAGCAGATACAAAATAAATACGAATTGCTGCCAAAAAAAAAAAAATTAGAAAATCTCTGATAGATAAACGCCGCATAGAGTATTTAGAAAAGAAAATTATGTGAACACAATGAAAATATTGACAAACATTACTTGGCCCCAAAACAAAATATTTTGATATTTTGACGTATGCAGGAACAATGTAAATAGAGATGACATTTATGATGAAATCGTTATTATTAATTAGGAACACAATGGTACTGCAGGAACTGCATAAGAACGTATTAAAAATCAAACAAAAAATATGCTTTCTTCAGCTGGAATGAATTTACACCATTTCGAGACACATTTTTGAGGGGCGTTCAAATTGCCTTGAAAATATCTCGACTTAAGAATGAAAAATGCAAAGAATTTGGTAATAACTTTTCCAAGCTTCTGCTATTACCACGAGTAACAAAACTTAGGCTTCCTAAACTAGCTCAGTTTATACTTCTAAACCTCAATTTAGTTGGCGTATTGATATTAAGGGTTAATGTCTCGGCTAGGTCAAAGTTTAGACCCCTTTGTGAATCCATAAACCATTATTGCAAATCGAGGATCAATCAGTCCCCATAGGTAAACATGCCGACTCTAAAATTAATCTCCTTATTACTGTCATTGCGAAGAGTTTAGTTAAAGATGATAGGAATTGAGAATTGATCACTGGGAAATGCAGTGAACGATGGTCTCCTTCTCAACCTCAGAGTTATAGTTCCTTCAGAAATCATTCCAAGGTAGACCGTGACCAAAGAAGACAACCTGTCCACTTCTTTGCCACATCAGTTCAGCTGAGTTTAGGAATTCTGTTGAGCATTGTTTTTATAACAATTGGAGACCTAGTTTCAAAGAGGAACTGCAGCCACTTCTGCCTTGTGACATGCTGGATATTCTATTCCTTATACTGGCCTTGATCAACTCATCAGGCTAAGAATTTGCAACGATCTACATAAGATCTACCTTTGAATGGTCCGAAATTACTTGAACTTGAGCTATTACTGGCATTTATGGACAAAACAGGTCATCTAATTTTGAAAGCACCCTCGAATCTTGCGAATGCTATACTACTTTCGTGGTGTGTACCCAAAGTTAATACGTAAAGAGTAAAGACACAGGATTTAAGGAAAAATTTACAAAAAAAATTTAAATTTTCTGGAAACAGTGTTCACCAAATTAATGTGAATGTAAATGAAAATATTGCCTACAATAAATGCAAGCAGATTATAAAATAAAAAGCGAATGCAAATGTTGAAAACATAACCTCACATATGTACATAGAGTCGTGCATGTGAAATGCATGAGAGAATATGCCATTTGCTGTTACAATGTGTGTATTGGGTTATGAAAAGCAATTTATGACGTACTAAAATGCAAAATGCAAAATGAGAACAATGTGTTTATGATTTGAACATGATAGTTTTTTCTATGCGGCGGGTTGCCAACATATTTATATATTTGTAAGGACTTCAACATCACTAGGAACGTGCATATATGCTTACAAGGACTCGTTTGTTTATATAACCACTTAATAGCTTAGGTTTATTTTTCTTTTTTTGCATAGTAATGGCAACCCTAACTGGTAATAATAACATCCCAGCCATTCACCCTTTCATAACATTTGTTATGAGCCAGTATATGTATGTGGAACACAGAAAATATGAAAAAATAAAATAAAAACAAAGAAAAAAATAAAAATAAACAAACAAACAAACAAACAAAGATTTTAAAGCAATTTATTTTTTCTTTTCTTATCTTTTCTTGTATATTTTTTCCGTTTTTTATTTTCCTTTTGCCAAAAATCAATAAAAAACAACGAACTATACTGCGAGTATATAAAGGATTCCAACTTTTTTTTGTTTAATTTTCTTCTGTTGTTTAAACGAAAACGAATGCTTTTGTAAACATTTTCTAAAACAAGAACAAAAAAAATTTATTAAAACGTCTGAAAATAATACAAAAATATTAAAGACGGAAATTTAGTGTATTTGTATGAGTACGAGTACAAGTATATGAATTAAGACAGTAAAATAATAACAGTATTCTTAGAAGAGTTGGTCCAGAATGGAATCAGAAAAGATTCGCATTCGACCTACAATCAAACTATTGCTGGAGTCTTGACAATAGTTTCGATTTTAATGCTTGAAAGACTTAGTGTTGTTGACTAACTAACTCATAAGCTATATTACGTCATTTGTCACTAGGGTGCCGTACTACAAATATTGGGTAGCCAGACAACCTTATTGTTTGGCCATGAAAATTCAATACAATATTCCCTGAAATCCGCATAATTTTAAAGAGGTGAAAGCAGCCTTCAAGACATACTTCATTCCATCCGATCTCCTTTCATACATAACTGGAACACTAACCCTTCAGTCAGGTTTAGGACCTAGCTTCTAAAACCACTTATATTGTCTGTGTTTATTTTATATACACACGAGTGGTGAGACCTAACAGTTTAAAGTCGACTTCGAATGACAGATTTTTTTGGGAAACTTTTCATGGCAATTTTTTCTTTACTCTCAGGGTTTTTGCCAGAAATCTGCTGAGAGGAAATCGCCGCAGAAATATTGATTCATATTTCGTTTTATTCGAGATGTTTGACCTGAAGCCTCATATCTAATAAGCCAACACACTACCCATTAGATAACGGCGATTTCTTTACTTTTTACTTCTTTTATAGCCGAAATAAAACTCTTGTATACTGAGACTGCTCGACCACGTACAGTAAAAGACGAGGCTGTTCGCTATTAGCAGTAGCGTATCCAACTTTAATGATACGCTAGCACACCATCGCTATGCCGGATATGTCTTATTATGTTATCGCTACTACAAAGGATTGTTTTCCAGCAAAGTAAAGGAACTTGTTCCGGAAAAAACAAAGAATTTACGCCAGCATTCATCTTTCTTGTTTGTGCTGGATTTGCTAGCGAAGTACACTATGCATCTCAGCCGCTCATCCATAAACACTACTCCCTGTTTTCTCTATCTCAGAAGCTAGTTTCCTAGATCCAACACATAGCAAGACTAGCTATCATCCCTTAAGTGTTGAAGTCATGTTCAAATGCATGACTTATCAGGAGACTGCATTATTGTGCGCTATTTCCACTCGTGATTTGAGCACATTTGGCGTATGCCATCATGGCGATACTTACGTTAAGCTTTAGACTAAAAAATTCCTTAAGTGTTGTTAGTTGTATTGAGCAAAAAAAAAGGTCCAATAGCAATCCATATTTTAGCCGATTGCCTTTTATAAAGAGATCTCCACATATCACCGCAAATGTCTTTTATGCGAGTATAAAGATTACACTTTTGTATACCCAAGGATTAGGGATTTAATCACTTTGAACGGACAGAGTTTAGTATTCTGTTTGAGATTATTGAGGCCAGGAATAATATCCAAACTTTCCTTAATGCCAAAGATAACACCAACGTCCTACTATAAAGGAAATTATGCAAAGAAATTGAAATGCATTGGATATGCCAGAGGAAACCCATGGGCAGGCAGAAGAATCGCCGTAACTGCCATCCTCTTTAACGATCAAATGACATCTGAGAGAGATTAAAAAAAAAAGAAAATGAAGATGAAAACTGCCACAAATAGAGGAATCAAACCAACACCAATGCCAATGAATGATAGGAAGTACATTCCTTTTGCAAATTAAAAGTCCTCACAGAAAGGAAACGTCAACCATAAGCCTCAAAGTAAGATCAGGCACTTGATTCTTTTGAAAAAGAGTTGGACTCAATGAGAAAGGCATGTCACCTATACATGCAATAGCTTTTCAAATTGATTATAAGTTTTTAGACAATGAGAGAGGGTAACTCTATCGTTCTAGAAATTATTTCCATTTTTAGTCTCTTAGTGAATTCAATGGCAATTCGTGATGTGTTCAGGAGTGAATTCCCATAATATGGCGCAAAACTGATGTCGATTGTAGGCACATGTGAGACTGCCAGTACAATTGAACATATTATGTACAACAACTAGTAAATATATACGAATTATTAATTCAAATACTAAAATGTAGGTTAAGAAAAATCTTTTTCTTCTTGTTGTTTTTAAAAACAATTTTTCGTTTCTGTTTTTATTCACACAAAATTGTATTCAAATCCGCAAAGATTTTGAATGAATTCGGTCCAACAGTAATAATTTAGTTTTGAACGCAAACACAACAACTCATTCATATAAATTGAAAGGAAAAACAAAGAAAAACCAAAGAAAATCAGATTAAAAATATAAAAAGAAAATTCAAAAAAAATTGTGTTACAAAGTAATTCCATTGAAACAATTAAAAACAATTCCAGGTAACACCGGATGGTTTAGCTGATAAGGGTGGCATTTGCTTGGGTGATATTATATTGGAAATCAACGAAGAGGACGCCACACAATTAACGTTGTCAGAGGCTCATGAGAAAATAAACGCCAGCGGCAAGAAAATTCAATTTCTGGTTAAAAGGTAAGTCGAACATGATACGGCTGCTGAAATATTTTTTTAAAGGATAAAAAAGGATTTTAATTCGAATATAAATTTGCTAAAGAGTTGTTATTGTTATGAATTGAAATTCTTATTATCATTGTTCTTGTTCTTTGGACCATTATGAGACTTAAGCAATATGCCTGCTATGCTCCCATCGTAGATTATTTGAAGGGTATTTCGCTATTCATTGTGTTAAGATTGATTGTCTTGTGTGCAGAGGAAAGTGAAAGTATTTCATTTCAAAAAAAATTTTGTATACCAAAGAGGAAAATAATAAATGCTTAGCATAGAATTTATTGCGACATAATTTAATACAAATTCTACGAATTTAAATGACATTTCAAAACAAAAAACAAAAAAATCTGTTGCCACTTAACATGTAAATTAAATAAGATTTTCGGCAACAGATGTCAAAAGACTTTATTTTTAATTAATTATTGGATCTTAAATACATGTGAACTCGCCGTAGTCTAGTAGGTAGTGGGTTAGCTCATTAGACGTGAGGCCATGGCTCACAGACATCTTAAACAAACCGAAATATTATTTAGGCGACTTCCCCTCAGCAGATAGCTGACAAAAACTCTGAAAGGAAATAAAAAATTGACTGGAAAAAGTTTCTCAAAAAAATCTATTGTTCGGAGTCGATTTAAAACTGTAGAGCTCCCACACTCATATTTAAAATTAACACACTACGTAAGTGCTGTGAGAAGCTAGGTTTTAATCTTGACTGAAATATTGTAATGACCAATTATGAATTTATGTATGTATGATTAGCAGAGGCAGTGCCCTTTAATTGGATAGCATAACACCAAATTGGTTTTACAAGCGAATTGTACAGTAAAAGTTCTCTATCGTGGGTTTCTGTCAATTAGCCAAAAGTTTTGAGAAAAATTAAGAAAAATTAAGTAAAAATTTTCAAGAAATATGTCTAATCTACATGTGAACTGATCGGTTGTTAATTTAACTAAGTTCTACACAGTTAAAGCTCAAGCTGGAAATCGTATTTTAGAAGATACTGAAAATGTGCACTAGGATTCTAATGCTTGGGGCATGACAGCACACCAGCAAAGTGTGTGAATTATTACCCACTTTCACATGCGAGTATTATTAAATACAGGAGAAGTCCTAAAAAATTACCTTGTTGTTCACTTTGGAGTGTGATGCAATCCAGCAAAAAATTCATCATTATTGTCTTAACGTTCACATTATACGGGTACGTTTCCATTCAAGGAGCCTCATTAGATTTTATTTAAGGTTACGATGGAGAATATTTTGAAGCAAAAGTATGCATTTTAATGTTTCAGGCCGTAGAATTGTTTCTGTTGGTGTTTGTTAATCATGTTCTCTTTAATTATTGATATACATGCAAAGGACATAATTGGTCGTTACAACTCTTCAGTTAGGATGAGGACCTAGCTTCTCACAACACTTAAGTTGTGTGTGTTAATTTTATACCTACAGTTTAAATGTGACTCTGAGCAACATATTTTTGAGAAAGTTTTCACAGGATTTTATTTTATTCTAGATTTTTTGCTAGAAATCTGTTGAGAATAAGTCGCCGAAGAAATATTTTTCTTCAAGTGTATTTCGTTTGGTTGGAGGTGTCTGACCTAGGGTTTGCACCGAGGTCTCACTCCATTAACTATAATATGGCGACTTCAAATAATCGAATTAATTTGTTTAGCATCGGTGACAACTTCTTACTCTGAGAAATAGAATATTTCAGCAAATTCTACGGTCGTATTTTAAAAGTGAGCTGTGACACCCCTTCTAATATTAGCGACAGTTTCCAGTTTAACGAAAATTAATTCATATCGGATTCAAAGACATGTTATTATGTTTTTAAATTAGGATTTCAATCTACAATTTTGATATACAAAACTAAAAGGCATAAAAATATCAGGAACATTTGAATTGAATGGTTCCTAGAGTCTGCAACGAAAATCATTATTCATAGCCATCAAACAAATCGATGAATGAATTTTATTATCACGAAACTAATTACATTGTAATGAAATTTTCTTTTTTTACAAAACTTTCAGCATGGAGGACGAGGAACCCATGGAAGGTTATGAACCCGGAGAGGAGAGATGCATTGTATTGAGAGTGCCAAAGCCGCCACCACCACCAAAGGGTAAATATTGCCAAAAAAAAAAAAACAATTCAAAATTCATTCACACCAAATTACAATTTTTAAATGCATGCCCACCCCCTCATACCTTCTTTAGTTTGCTTGCATTTTTTTTTTCTTTTATTCCTTAACAATGTTTGCAAAGAAAAAAAAAACGCACAATCTAACCAAAAAGAAAAGAGAAAATAGAGAAAGAGAATGAAAAAGAGAAAAAAACAGAGAGAAAATTAAAGACACTGAAATTAATTCTTATTTGTAAGAATTTACCCCCACTCCATTGCTAGGCTCCCGTTGTTGGCATCCCATTATGTGGACGAAACCTCCACCACCACCCAAACCAAAGAAAAAGAAAACCAAAACCGAAATCGATGAAGAAGGCAACGAAGTATTATCGAATTGAGCGAAGATGAATCTTCCGATGAAGAAGAGGAGGTATTGCCAACAACCTACTACTTTTTTTTCTTTTTTTTTTTTTTGTGTACAATTTTATTAATTCTGTTCTGTTTCTGGTTTCTGTTTCGTTTTTTTTTTCTAAATTCCACCATTTTAAAACTCCAATTTAAACGTTTTCTGTTTGTATATATATCGCGCCACAACAACAACGGATATAAACAGGAGTTGCCACATCATGTATCGTACGCAATATCAGGCGTTTCTTTGCCGAAGTCAAAGATAAAGATTTAAGAGCTCGTATCACAGAGGATATGTTGCTGGCCTTGCCTACAGCCTCCAAAGAACAATAATTTGCTCACAAAAAAATTGAACGAAAAAATTTTAATTTTTTTTTTATTTTTTTTTATTTTATATTAATTAATGAAATAATTAACTTTGTTTGAGAATTTTTTTAATTATTATTTAATAACGAATAATTAATTAATTAGCCTTGTAAGTAGAGAATGTTAGAAATAAAAAAAAAAAAAAAAAAAAAAATTTTTTTTTCAACAAAAAAATTCAATGCCAACGTTTTTTGTAGTCTCCACAATAGAGAAAGCCTACAGGAGTTGCATAGAAAACAAAAATATCGAAATTGCTGAAATACCAAAAATACTGTCGATCGAACCTTGGACGGTATCACAGACATTCGATAAACTTACCAACTCATCGTTGACAGCATCGCCACCAACATTCAATGCCCACTGCGAACAAAAACGCAAAATGTCGTATGATGAGGATGTTTACGATTACGAACTAAGTGATGACAATGATGCCTTTAAGCCAAGTGATGAAGAAGAGGAATTTAATGTAAAGCGAGCCTATTTGCAGCTTAAACGTTATGCAGCCAGGCAAAGAAAATCAAAGGATGTTACACCAGAATCTGACTATGCATCCGAAACGAATTTCCAAACGCATGAAACAAATGATTGGCAAGCTATCGATAACACCTTGAATGGCAAATTAGCTAATGAAAGCATTGATAACAAAGACAGCATGGATGAGGATGACGATGATGATGATGATGATGAAAAAAGCTGTGACATGTATGAAGAGTTCACTTTGTCGTTGTTTAATAAATCTCACCACAATGGCCATGAAAGTGAAAGTGACATCGAAGAATATGACATTGAAAATGATGACAAGCCAGATGATGATGATGATGACAATGCTGATGATGATGCTAGCGATGATGATGATGATGACTTTCTAACAACCACATTTACATGGAATTTACGTAATCAATCAAAATTACAAAGAAATGATTCTCGTAATTCAAATAATTCTCCCGACAATGATGACAATTATGATGATATTGATGACAATGCCAATAAATCCCTTAATAAACAGCAGCATTCTTATCTGGGAGAAGGAAATATTTTAAAACAAATACAACAAATTAAAGGAAATACACCGGAGAAGGATCAAAAGGTTGGTTAAAAATAAATTTTAAAAGAAAAACTTACTTTTCCTTAAGCCATCTATCCAATCTTTCCCTGTTTTAAGTAAAGAGATAAAGACCCTCTAAGCTATTGCCTATACAGATAGCTATTCCCAAGCAATATATCGATAACTAGTATTTAGTATCAATGTTGAGCGAACACTAACCAAGGCTTTGAGGATTGTGCTTAGAAATACATGAATACAGACGCTTTCCATTTACCTTAGAATACCTTAAGCAATTGATAGCTCGGTAGGTATGTAGCTTGAAGGTTAATGACCATCATTGAGCCATCAAAGCTATCTTATTACCTAGTAAGGTGTTCTGGCAGTTAGAATTCATAGAAAATTTCATTTTGTTTTCATATAAATTTTTCGGGCATTCAAAAGCTAGGCAATGACATGCCATGTGTTCCACAGTTCCGCTATACTCTCCTAAAGATCAACATTAATTGTCATTTGCTGTATCTCCCTTTAAATCAAATGCGTTTATAATTTTGAGCACCCCTTATGCATATCTATCATCTTCATTAGTGGACTCCTTAGTTAGCAGTATTGCTTTCGGTATTGTTGCTCCATAAATTTCTTCGTGACGTTTGAATTTAATCCCTTAACACGGATTTCTGTGCCCCTTTTTAATTAATAAGCAGTTTTTCTTACTGTATTGTTGCTCCATAGCTTTCTACATGAGGTTTCAATCCACTTCCTTAATTCGGATTTCTATAACCCGAATGGCTATGTTAGCGCGATCGCTATTTTAATTTTCGCTCTCTAGTGGTTATGTTCACAAGTAATCTCCCCCTTATCGTACTTAGAGAAATGATTTATCGCCTAAGCATTCAGTGAAAATTTCTTGCCATTTGCACCCAGTTCAAGCCTGCCATAATGGAAGGTATTTCTCCCCGGAAAAAAGATTCTGATTTGTATGGAGATTCCATCCAGTCCTTACTTCATTTCGATCACATGTCAATGAAGCAACGAGTCCTTATAGAAAACTATGACAGGGCCTGGATGGTCGACTCGATATCAGGGTGATGCCATTGGCTTTAATGGCTATACTAAGTTTCCCGCCTGATATCTCTGCCTTATGCTCATATTTGTCAAGATCCTTCATATAACATACGTTGGTAATGTGCGCTATGCTAGTCGCCATAGTCTAGTTCGAGAGCATCGAGTTCAATCATACGCAACTCTGACTTCGTGTTTCAAGACTCCTTCATAAACTGTAGACTTCTAGGCCGGTTTACCAAATGTTGCTTAGGTTTGTTAGAATTTCTGAAATTTCTCAGTTGAGGTACGTAACATGGTAGTCGTCATAGTCTAATAGGTGAGTGTGTTGGCTAATTAAACGTGAGGCAAGGGTTCAAACCCCGGGGTAGACATCTCCAACAAAACGAAATATGAACAAAAAATATTTCATCGGCAACTTCCCCTGAGCAGAGCCCTGAGAGTAGAAGAAAAATTGTCATGACAAGGTTTTCATAAATTTATCGTTCGTTGTTGGGTTATTAGACGTGAGGACCCAGGTCAGACATCTCAAATAAAACGAAATTCGAAAAAAAATATTTTTTCGGGCACTTCCCCTCTCAGAGAGCGAATTAAAATTGCCATGAAAAGTTTCTCAAAAATCGAGCGTTCGAAATCGTGTTTAAATTGGTAGGTTGCGCCACTCATGTATGAAATTAACACACACACAGCATAAGTGACGTGAGAAATAAGATTGTAATCCTGACTGAAGGATTGTAATGACCAGTTATGTATGTATGTATGTATGTATGTAACATAAATACTGGAAATACTGGATAAAGTGCATAGAGTTGTAGGGCCTTATCTCTTTGTTACATTCGTTTTGTTTTTGTTTTTGTTTTTTTTAATACAAATTTAACCTTTGTTGTACTCTGCTTTAGATTTTCCTTTTTATTTTCTGTTCTTGTCATTTCATTTCACATGATTTTGGTTTCTCCGGTTTTGTTGTCTTTAATTTTTTTTATCTTTCAGATGGATAAATTGGAACGCTTGGCCTTGGGCGGATCGTGAAAAATACATTTACAATAAATTTATTCATTATTTTGGCATCTCATTTTTATCACACTCTCTCTCTCTCTCTCTCTCTCTCGTTCAATGAATATTAAATTTGTATCCTTTTTTTCTTCTTCTTTTTCTTTTTCCTTTCCTTCCTTTTTTTGTGTATGTTTTGTGTCTTTGTTTGGCAGACAATCCACATGCCATTTGGTGCCACATAAACCGTTGGGTCTAATTGAGCAGCGCATACAATTGTTGGCCAAACGTAACCTTTTGGAGCACTTGAACAAAACCACCAAGAACCCTCAATGAGACGTCACAGGGGAAATAAAAATTAAAATGAAGATGAAATCATAATTGAAACGAATGAAAGAAAGAAAGAAAGAATGAAAGAATGAAAAAAAAAGATTATTTTTGTGTAGCAGCATCATTTAATTTTAATTAATGCCAATGGAATGAACGGCAACAGCAATGGCTACTGCCCCTGCCCTTGCCCAACAACTCACTGCCTTATTCTCTTTGTATTTAATTTGAAAATTTTTTTTTTTTTTTTATTCATGATTTAAGATTTTCTCATTCATGATTCTTAAAAATTTTTTCTTTAAAATAACAAACCAAATAAAAATAAAAATAAAGGAAGAAGAGAACAATATTTATAATGAAATACAGACTTTAACAGAAGCGTAATTATTCCAGATTGAAGTGAAGGCTATATAATCCAAGTACGTACGTAATCCCTTATTAATATGAAAAGTTTGTAGGCCTTTAAAACAGAAAAGAAAGAAACTTTTTTTGAAATAAATTCGCGTTGAAAAAATTTACAAAAAAAATATGAAACAAATGAGAATTATAAGCAGAGAACAAGGACGAGGAGTTATTTTTCATTACACTGCAGAAATACAGAATATTAGCGAATATGATGGAACTAAAGACCTTGTGAGAAATGACGTCACACCAATAAGTTTCATTAAATAAGCAACCTTATGTAAACAGATGGCTAAACATAACATATCACAACATTGCTAAGGAGAAACTACGTCATTATATAAGTTTTTCCCCATAAAAGGCTGAATGGCTTGCTTTAGCACAGCCTAGGGTCGCTCTATTTAAATAAATTGGGTTGATAAATTGGTTGTTAATTTGGGTTGTAATATCATGGAAAATAAAGGCCTAATACCAAGTAATTATTACTGAACACTAAACGGATTGGAAAGGCTCATGTAGGGAAAAGAAAACTCAGGCATGCAACAATAATGATAAGCAGAATAATGACAGATAAATCGCAAAGGTGCAACCTACAAACAATGCCTACCATGATAGTTAGCTCAATTGTGATCTACTGAGCCATTACTTAGGCACATAGGACTAGAACTGAAGAACTGGAATGTGGGGCAACGAAAACCTGTCTTATAACGCTGCTGGCAGCTCTGTTGTATTTAAAAACGTTGTATAAAGCAGTGGGTATAGGAGTTATGAAGACTATGGTTAGGATTACTGAATACAAGCTCTACACGAGATTCATTAGAAAGTAACTGAACTCTTAAATGTTGCCTGGATTAGGAAATAAGAGTGAAGGGAGTTATTTGGAAGCTACATACTCTATTAAGAGAGAAACTATTCTGAGATATATTGAAGAGAGTAATTGTCGCCGTAGTCTAATAGGTAGTGTGTTAGTCCGTTCAGACGTCAAAAACGAAATATGAAAAAATATTTCTTGGGCGACTTCCTCTCAGCAGATTTCTGGCAAAAACTCTGAGAGTAAAAGAAAATTGCCATGAAAAGTTTCTCAAAACCAATCTGTCGTTCGATGTCGGCTATAAACTGTAGGTCCCGCCACACATGTATAAGATTAACACACACACACACACACAACATAAGTGGTGTGAGGAGCTAGGCCGTAATCCTGACTGAAGGGTTGTAATGGCCAATTGTGTTATGTAATTTGGAATCTACATTCTGTATTAAGAGTGATTGAAAGCAAACAGGAGTATAGTAGCGTAAGTTTCTGTTTGGAAATTCGAGAGTTTGTTTGAATGATTGCTTCTGAGGGTCACCCTCTGCTTGATCCCAGTTAATGTGGGAATTTAGGCAAACAGTAAGCATATGAACCAGCGTGCAATAGAGCTACCGTGCTGCTGATAAGGCCAAAACATTACTTTATAATTGGAAGAGTTTTTCGAAACGATATACTAGGCAGTAAGTCAATGGAGATAAGTGGAGACTTTTCTGCAACCAAATCGGTTTGAAATAATTTGAATTTTTGTAGGTTAATGACAATGAAAAAGAGATTTGAATTATGCACCAGACAATTCAGAAGTTTACTGATTATAGCAAACAGACTTTTGAGCCGGCATTGTAGACTTAACGTGAATTTCTACACAACAGAGGTGGCCTCATGCTCAAAAATGAGAAAAATGCTTGGAACCCGCAAGGAGGTAATGCATCTCCGAAAGAAACATCGTGGTGCGATCGTTACTAACACTAAGGAACATTTTGAAGTTTGTTAGAACAACAGAGTTGGAAGAGACGTTATACCTGAAGAACCCTTGCAAATTGTGGACAGTATACTGTACGGCAGGACAATAATAAGGACAAATTGGTTGATGCCTGCCTGACTTTTTTCACAGGTACAGTGTTAATAATATTTACTTTGGAGATTCGATAGAAGACATGTAATCTTCATTGATACGCGAATCTGTATTCGTTAGAACTCTGTAGCCCTTTTTTATGGATTTTGTGAGTTCCTTACGAATATCTTTTAAGGTCAGATATTAAGGACGTACTAAGAGACCACAAAATACGACTACACGTCTGCATTCTGTTTGTCAATTTGTTCATAATGCTTCTAAAACTGTAGAAATTTTTATTGAATTTCCTTTAAAGATTGTGAATTCCAAGCTCTTAAATGCATAATTTAAGGGGCACCAACTCTATGTGTGTGGCAACAATTTTCATTAAAATTTTCCGCACTTTTTCAACATTTTTCGCATTAATGTTTGCCTCACTACTACACTTAAAAACTGCAGCACTCAACTAAAGAGAAACATGCATGACGTATAACGGCATATTTGCTTTCATAGGCAAACACAATGGTAATCCTTGTAAATGGAATGTAAAACATTGCGGAAAAGCCGCAAGAAAATTAACAAGGAGTTCCACACAAGCCACAATGGCACAGAATGGCATACAATTTGAAGCGTTATCGGAAATATTCAAGTTGCCAGTTGCGGTAGTCCTGTTGACAGAAATATAAAAAAATATTAAAGAATATTAACCATCTTAACAGATGAAATCCTTTAACCAGATGCTTAAATTACATTTCCTTCATCGTCAAACACCAGCTGCTTAAACGAATTGTGTCCTGTGCGACTAAGAGTACTTTCTTCACTCAACTGAAAGCTTTCCTTTCTTTACTTTCATTATTCATAAAGAAATCTCCATAAAAGTAATAAAAAGTCTTATGAAATATTTATTTCATAACATATTTATTTCATAACATATTTATTTCTAGTATTCATAAAGCAAATGCTTTTAAGGAAATTTTTTTCTTCTTGAGCATCAAGTTGTGGAGAATAAAAAAACGAAACAAAGAAAACTTTAAAGGCTAATAATGTTCGAGCCAATAGCTGCATGGCATTAGAATTGCTTCATGGCTTGGTTTCATTGACTTGTGAACAGCTTTACCAGGCTCTTAGAAGTTTATCACTATTTTAGTACCTGTTTTTATGATATGAATACAGTCAAATACAGGTATAACGACTATATGATAGACTACAGAAGATACATTGGCTTTCATTGATTTTAGTCCACACCAGACCTGGCAAAAACTTATGTAAGGGACAACGCACATACAGCAAAGAGCAGCTAGTTGAGGTCGCCTAACATACACTAACACATGCAGGAATAGTTGGAGAGTTAGGCGGCGATCCTTTATTTTCAAGATTGACGCCTTCAACTAGTTGATGACTTTGGTGTTCTCATTAGTAATTCACACGGTCTTATTTGCGCTCTGTCATGCAATATTCCTACCTTACTATACGCCTTTACTAACCTCTCCATGCGTTTGAATTTGAAATCGAGCATTTATCTAGATTCACTTCACATGGCTCATAGATTATTTCATTTCAAATTTCAGGTCATGGCATATAGATTAGAAATGTTTGGACAAAGGTCTTGAATAATTCTACCGAGAATTTGAGTCCACTCATGAAGTCGTCGTAGTTTAGTAGGTAGTGGCTTATTAGATCAGACATCTGCAACAAAGCGAAATATGAACAAAAAATATTTCTCCGCGCTACTACCTCTCAGCAGATTTCTGTCAAAAACTCTGAGCAAATTTCAAATTTTCAGCAGATTTTTGGCAAATGCTCTGAGAGTAAAATAAAATTGCCAAGGGAAAGTTTCTCAAGAAATCTGTCTATCAAAGTAGACTTAAAAATGGAGGTTCCACCACTCATGTATAATATTAACACACACAACATGGGTAGTTTAAGAGTCTAGGTTATAATCCTGAGCAAAACTATGCCACACAAGGTACGGCAATGAATGTGAGTCTATTGTGAGTAAAAAATAATTCTAAATGGTATAGGCTCGCTTGAAGTCGTCGTAGTCTAGTAAACGGTAGTGTGTTGGCTTATTAGATATGAGGTCAAGGTTCAAACTCCAGGTCTGACATCGCCAATGAAACGAAATATCGAAAAAGATTTCTTTGGCGACTGATTTTCAGCAGATTTCTGGCAAAAACTCTGTGAATAAATAAAATTGCCATGAAAAGCGTCTCTGTCTTTCGGAGTCGACTTTAAACTGTTGTCATGGACGGTGTGAGAAACTACGTCATAGTCATGACTGAAGGCTTGTAATGACCAATTATGTATGTATGTATAGGCTCCCTCCAGAGTGACGAGAATGATGCCTGATTTAAAAAATATTGCTGGTGAATTGTCTAATATAATTATTATAAATCTGCAATATTACTCCTATTCGCTTAAGCCATATTCTACTGTATGTTATATTCTTTAGGAATAACAAGTTTACTTTAAATATTATCGTGCATTAAACAAACCAAATAATCCTGGTATCTTATCTCATTGCTAAGACATCATTGTTTTTAAAAATTATTTTTTAAGATAAGAATACTTCCTCAAAATTGTTTGACAATATCTTTGGCATGCGAAGACTATGAGAAGTAGTTGTAAATTTATGTTGTGTTATTGTTGTGTTGGGCTGGTTGGGTTGGTAAATATATTTTCATTGAGAGATTATTCAATAGATTGTGTAGGGTGGGTGAATACATTTTGAACTAAGAACGTGATATTCATGGCATGGCATTATTTACGGCAGAAATTCAATGGAATTTCATTGAATCACAGACACAATAAATAATAAATAATAATACGGAGATAGTTGAGCGCCGTTTTTATTTCTTATTCATTCATTAATGATTTATTCAAGAAGATGAATGACAATAAAAGTGTACGAAATTTCATTGCCTTCTTTCAATATTTTGGAAAGGTAGTTGGTAACTATCTTGCCATACAATTCTGTCAAATGGGATAGGCTGAGTGATTTAACTAAAGTGTTGAATTGCTGGTGGGAAATTATGGTCACATGCTTCTTCTGTCATAATTGTATTGTAATCGATATATAAGAGAGCAAAGACAACAAGATTGGAAGCGGCTAATAATCAGCATAGCTAGTCTGCCTATGAAAATTAATTGCCAACTGCTTTCATGGTTGAAAACTAATTAAGTTGTGAGCTCAGAGTTTACAACAAAGCATAATGAACAGGAACTTGTGTAACATAAATACAACCGTTCAGTCAGGATTACAATCTAGCTTCTAGCACCACCCATGTTGTGTGTGTGTTAATTTTTAAAGTTGACTCCGAGCGAAAGATTTTTAAGAAATTTTTCACCTTTCATGGCAATTTTATTTTACTCTCCGAGTTTTTGCCAGAAATCTGCTGAAAATCTCTGAGTTTTTATCAGAAATCTGCTGAGAGGCAATCGCCGAGGAAATGTCGAACCTGGGTTTTAAACAATGGCCTTAAACCTAATAATCCGCGATGCTATCTACTAGACCACGCCATAGATTTTTATGTGACATTTCAATCCACCGATTTAACTCGGATCGTCTAGATCGTCATTTTAATTTTCACTCCCTGGAGACTGCATACAGAAATAATGAGGCACGATTAATCGCTTACTTATCGCTTACTACGCCGAACTATCAGTGAAAATGTACTGCCATTCCTACCCAGCTTACGCTAGCCCTAATCGCAGGTATCTCTGTATACATACTTAACATAATTGGCCATTACAACTCCCTTAGTGTGGATTACGACCTAGTCTTTCACACCATCCATGTTGTGTGTGTTCATTTTATACATGAATGTGGGGGCCCTACAATATAAAGTCGACTAAGAACGACAAATTTTTTTTGAGAAACTCTTCGATGGTAATTTTATGTTACTCTCCGAGTTTTTGCCAGAAATCTGCTGAAAATCTAAAATCTGCTGAGAAGCAGTCTTCCAGGAAATATTTCTTCATATTTCGTTTCGTTCGAGATGTCTGAACCTATGATTTGAATCGTGATTTCACGTCTAATAAGGCAACACACTACCCACTAGACTATGGTGACTTTAGAACAACACGCCATTGATATTTGCGTGACGTTTCAAGTCATTTCCAATGTTAGCTAGATTGTCATTTTAATTCCCACTTATATGGCCACGGTATAATACTTAGAAAACCGGTGAATTGCTTACTTACAGGCTAAAACAATCACTGAAAATTGATTCTCATTCGTACCCAGCTCACGTCTGCCCTAATGCAAGTGCCTCTTCATTTTTGGCACTCATTAGTGAAATAAACTATGAAAGGGCCAGCATAGACGACTCGATATCACAGGCCGTTATTAGTTAGGCTGAGCTATGGCCTAACAAAGCAGGAAAAGAATGAAAAGATTGGGAAAAACTTCTTTGGGGACTACCCATGTTCAATGACTTGGTTTTTTCAAAGTGTAAACAGCCTGACTGACTTTTAAAGCTTAAAGTTTTAAAATTTTTTTCTTTTTAATCTTTGCCATTGGAATCAGCATTGATTTCCTTCCTTTTAGGCCGTAAAAGGCTAAAAAGTCTTTCGATTTAATGGCTCCATTTAATTCAATGGGGCTGCATTGTCTTGATAGGCTCCTAAAAGGCTTTAAAAATGTTGTTAATTTTTTCCCTTTAAGTTGGTTATAAAAACGGCTTGTCAATTACAATTTGTAACAGGATGACAGCATGCCTTTTAAACAGAATTTACGAAAAAAAGGCTTTTGCACAGACACACAACCTTCAATGTTACTACAGTGACAATATAAAACACCAATACAGGGTAAGGATTTTTGCTTACACGGCATTGTTAATCCTAAAAAGGTTAAAATAAAGCATTTAAACGCCTATTAAAGTTTAAAAGCCAACATTTTGTAAAAGGAAATCATCAGCTTAACAAAGAACATTTTTAATGGCGAGACATATTTTTGCAGGAATTGTTGATCCGGAAGCTACAAGCTACACCGAAAGGGGTTCATTGATTTCAGTTGAAATGATTTGAAAGCAGAAAAAAAAACCAACACAACTCAGGTCATTCATTTACATTCGAACATTGACATACACACTATGCCACACACACACAGTGTTATTTGCCTTACTATCGTTGTACTATTGTTGGAAACCCCTTCACATATTTGCTTAAGGAATTGCAAGAATTGAAGGGGAGGCAACTTAAACTGCAATTTTGAATTTAAAATTTTCAATTCGTTACTCGAATTAATTTTTTTTTGTTGTTGTTGTTGTTTTTCGTTAAAACTTAGCGAATGTCATTTAAAAGTTTGACAATAACTTGGAAAATGATTTTTGTTTTGTTTTCTTTTGTATCCTGTAGCCTGTCATTGTAACTTAGCAGATGTTACTGTGTTGCTGTTGCTGTTGCTGTTACTGTTGCCGTTGTCGTTATTGGCAACGGGGTTTAGTCAATGGCTGCCTGTTTATTTAAATAATTTATAAAAGAAATATTAAAACACACACACACACATACACCCGCATACATACATATACTTACCGTTACATCACATTTGTTTCATTTTATTAACGTTTTTCTTACTTTTTTCTCCTGCAATGAAAATGGCCTCGTTTGTTGTTTGTTACCTTTTGTGAAACAGAAAACCCACGTCGAAATTAAAGTCACTTTTTTTTTATTATCACCGAACTTTTACTTGCTAAAGAAAAAGTTTCACCATGTAATCTTTGATTTTAGAGGACGGAAGAAGAAGATCGGAGATAATGAACGAACGTATAAAAAAGGTTTACAAAAATGTTTTTAAACTTGTAGCACACACTTGCATCAGCATTTAATATTGTATCCTGAGTACGAAAGCATAATTTTCAGAATTCAGTTTTGTTTTGTTTCGTTATCGCTGGAAACTGTCATATTCAATGGCGTTTTCAAGATATTTGTTGTGTTTTCCAAGGAAGCAATAGTGATCTCATCAAAACCCCTACAACATCTTAAGCAAATTCAATTCAATATGCAACAAAGGAGAGTTGATGCAAGACTTCAACGTTGTAATCTAGTGTGCCTGCTCAGTTCTAACCTCAACTTCAATGTCAACTAAATTCCCTAACGCGTGTAGCTACCATCTTATTGATCATGGTATAGCCTTTCAATTTCCACATTCTGTAAGATGACCTGTCATGGGTAGGCTAATTATGATCAGTCTGAGTTTGATGACTACAGGTTACCACGTTTTCATCTCATCACTGCTGCACTAAGAACTTCCGAAGTATTATTGTGTTTCCGCACAATGCCTAGGCAGGTAGTCCATCATACATACATACATACATAATTAGCCATTACAACCCTTCAGTCCAGTCCAGACTCTCACTATGGGAACCTTTTCGCCACTTCCTCTCACGCAATTCGTATAAAACAAACTGTGTTTGTGGTATTATCGAATTTTTTTCATTTTCTTGAAAGACCTAGGCTTCCTTGGTTGGAGTGCAACTGGAATGCCAAATTTTCTATGATTCTGTCACTTAAATCAGACTGAATTTGACTAATGCCATGGCATGAATAAAGTGTTCCACATATTGCCGCGTATTGAAACCACTTTCTTCACAAGAAAAATTCTAACATGGTCAAATCCCACGATCCTAGTGACTAGGTCATATCTGCTCCTCACGTGAGATGACTATGCCTTTAAAGCGCTCATGCAGAATATCGAAAATGATATGAACAGTGTGGCACGTATTGCCATCGTATTGAATCGACTTTTTCTACAAGAAAAAGTCTAACAGGGTGAATTCGCAAGGTCCCAATGACTAGTTCAAATCGCTCGTACATAATATCATAAGCAGTATGCCACGTATTGCCGTCGTGTTGAATCACATGTCTTTGGTATCCAGATCATGCAGCCCAAAGAAAGTTGATAATCATCGACCTATAGTGCTTGCGTTGACAGTTAGGAATTATGAACCGATAAGACCACCAGAATAAAGTCCACATCAAACAGAGACTACGAAATGCATTGGATCTGCTTCTAGATCTTAGTGTAAATTCGACAATTCTGTTTTCCTGTACATACCCATTCATCCAGAAATCGGTTTCATTGCTGACAATGATGTTTTACAATGAAAATTCAGATCAGTTGCCCATTGCTCTAGAGCCCATTCAACGAACACAACTGTTCGTCTATGGTCATCCATGGTGATTTGGCAAAAGAAACTGAATTTATGGCAAATAATTGGCAATACGGAAGTGTTTTTGGAGCCCCTACTATATATGAATAAAGCTTTAGAGCCTAGATAGGAAACTCACGAGGTGATCAATGAACGTTGTTTTGCAAAACCGACTGAATAAATGACAACTAATTCCGCACAAACATGGCCGTTATTGACTGCTCAAAGTTCACTATTTGAAGACCTTGTGGTAATTGAAGTTTAAGTTAATAGTAAAACGTACTTAATGTAACGTCTCCAGTCAGTCCTTAGGTTTACTGTTGATATCATGTAACTTTCTCAAGTACAATGTTCTTATTTACTTCAATAAAAAAACTCTTTTTTTTGTTTTGTTTTTTTTCTGTTTTCGGGTTTTTATTTTCATTATTTTTTTTCTTTTTTTGTTCTTTTAGAGCCTTATTCTTATAATAGTAACATGATTTCTCTTTTTTTCTTTTTTATTTTGTTTTTATTTCACATGATTTCATTGGTATTTTTAGATTTACACACACACACACAGAAAATCAAATAAAATCTTTTGAGTTTTTATTTTTAAAAAAATAATTCAGCATTTGAATACTTTTTAGTTACCAGAATATCTCTTTTTTTATTTCTTATTTTCCTGTTTTCTTTTTTTAAATTTAATACTTAATAAATAATTTACACATACATTTACACAAATAAATACAGTAAGTAGTAGGAGTAGTAGTAGTAGTAGCAGTAGTTGTACGTTTTATGGGGGAGATGACATGTTTTTCAATTTAAATTTAAAATTTTTTTTTTAATTTTTCTTTTTTTACAAAGAACAAAAAAAGAATACAATACAAATAAAATGAATAAAATAAAATAAAAATTCATAAGAAATAAATATCTTAAATAAAAAAGGAATCTACAAGTACATGGTCAGTCTTTAGTAAAGGGGCAAAGATTTATAAAGTGTTCCTCACTCTAGAAAGACGTATGATTACAGCTGGATTGTCTTGATACTTTATTACACATTATCAACAGTAGCACGTATACGTCGGACCTAGGGGGGGGCTGGCGGTGAGGAAATACTATCTCGCTACTTGTTTTT
>QOCX01001614.1:14425-28505 GCA_005959815.1 Sarcophaga bullata | reverse complement strand
AAATGAAATATAAAAAAATATTTCTTCGCCGACTTCCTCTCAACATATTTCTGGCAAAAAATCTGACCGAAAATAAAATTGGCATGAAAAAATTTCGCAAAAATCTATCGTTCGGAGTCTAGTTTAAGCTGCAGGTCCTGCGACTCATATATAAAATTAACACAATACAAAATAAGAGATGGAAGAAGCCGGTCGTAATCATGACTAAAGGGTTGTAAAGACCAATTATGTATGTATGTATGTATGATTGTTGTCATTGACATGTAGAGGTACTAGTGTAGTGCGAACTTAGGATCTGCTGTACTACTCAAAATCTAGATAAAGAATCACTAAAATGTCTCCCTAATTCAGTTCTCATGGCAAACTTTAGGATGTCGTTTGGTATGCATAAGGATAACTCTCTGTCTAGTATTGAATCCCTATTACGAACAAGTGTTCCTTGTTTCTACAGGCAGATGGCCGGTTGCCACTACTGCACTGTTGCTAATCTGATTTACAACTCAAATTATTTTTCATTGTAATTTCCAATGAACGTTTAGATTACTTTAAAACCATTTACATTCTCTTTTGCTCTTTTTGCCGAGTGCAACCTTACAAATTTCTTCTTACTTTACATAAATTTTTTGGCGGTATTAGCTGGCTTTTCTTCGCATGGTTATCTGTGTGTTCGTTATGGCGAAAGGTTTACTCTATTCACCTAGTTTATATGATTCATGCCCCCAATTATCTCTTTAAGTCAATCCCATAAGAACTAAATGCTGATTGGTCGATCTAATTTTCAGATAAGTCTGCTGTCTTTCAACGTTTGTACTTCTTGTTCAAGTTGAATTAAGCATCATCCTACGGCAGCGTAGACTTGTGATGCTACCCGCATATTTTCCATGGGTTTCTGAATATTTTATTCTGGCACCGAACACTCGTTTTTCTAACACACTATATGTCCTTATCTCATTCGTGTAATGCAGAATAGGTTCTTTCTTAAGAAGCCTAAAAACTTTTCCATTCATTCTTATAACACAACCCCTCTTTGCAGTCCATTTTTCAAAGCCATAGAGTTTATCGGTACACTCCAGGGGTCTATTGCTCAAGTTATGATGCCACGGTGTAATTATTTCCCTTTGTCTTCTATTATCCTAATCGTAGACGTTATCTGCTCTCGTCCTCACTGCCATATGCTATGAGTTTAAATTCAACAGAGCTACAAGCATGGCGCTGGGACAAGTTCTTATTGCCCAGTTGGTAGACTCTTACGTGTGACTCGTGTGGTAGAAACATTAATACGAGTTCTTTAGTTCCATGGTCCACATAGAATAGTTTCTCCACATATTTGAAGCAATTGGTGTCGACGACATCCATCTATCACGTCGAGTTAAACTGTTTCGTGGGTAATTTCAGATGTTTTTTTCGTTGTTAGAGTCATGAAGAACTGGTCTTTCGATTACCTTCTTAATAAAAAATGGATACACAAAGATTTTCCGATACATATGTATGTATGTGTGTAGAGAATATATTCCATGATGCATTGTCTCATTACTTAGATACGTGATCATAGAAGGCTTTTAATGAAATGATGGTTAGGAGCTAGAAATTAATTCTTCTTCAACAGCTTTCATGTTAGTAATGGCCTGTTACGAGTCCAGACAGAGTAACTCTATACGATCAATAAGGAGTATAAGCATGAATGTAGAGAACTTGTGTAAGCAATACGAAATCCCATCCCTGGTTTTTGCGTCAGTAGGAGAAAACCTAACTCACAATCATATTCAGTTGACCTAACCAATACAAATTGAATTCTGCCAATATTTCTTATGCAAAGAAATAATAATTAGTACTCCTTACTGTACTAGTATCCATAATTGATGGCCTTGAGCGCTGAATAAAGTTCCTAAAAAAAAAAAAAAAAAAAAAAAAAAAAAAAAAAAAAAAAAAAAAAAAAAAAAAGCTTTCTTCTCCTTTCTTTCTAAGGCAAAGAAAACTACAAATCATAATTTTGATTTGAAATTGAGTTCTAATAAGAGGAAGAACGCTTACATATTCCTCCTCATACTTATGCAACAGCCTGTGAAAATTATTTGTTGCCCCAAAAATGTGTAGCAATATTGCTGTCATGTGTTCTATTCAGTTCATGCCCTTTTTCTCTCACTTAATGCAAGTGTGGTGAAAATTTTTATTACAATAACCCTGCCCACCTCTGGAATATTTTCCAATTCTTTTTTTTCCCTTTTCGTTTGTTGTCGTTGTACATTTAAAATCATAAATCTTGTTGCAACAAAGCAAAACTAAAGAAAAAGAAATGTTGAAATAAAAATATGTTGCAAAAGAGATTTTTTTTCCTTCTTCCTGGTATTCATGGTGGCCATTCCAAAAATTTTTGAATTTCTTTTGTGATTGTGATGTGTAACATCTGTATTTTAATTTGTGAATGATTTGATGATGTTGCATGCAACATAAAACAACATAAAAACAAAGTGAAAAAGAAAGAAAAAAAAAAACGTAGAAAACAATCAAAAGTTATGTGGGCGTAAAATGTAATTTTTTTCTTTTTCTTCTTTTCTTTAGCACTCAGTACTGACTGTCAGTGTCTCTATTATTTTTATCGTATTATGGTTATTGTTGTGCCTTCATATAACGTATAGTGACTAATGCAATCCCAACAACAGTTTTTTCCTCTTTTTTTTTTTTTGAATTCCAAACACGTTGGCCGTAACTGTTGATGAAATGCTTTATTAATGCCTGAATTATACTCTTTTGATCTCTTAATGATTGATTGCCTTCATAGTTACGTTCACATTGTACGTGAGGAACGTAGCGGGCAGGGAGTGTTGAGTTATGCTATGGAAAACGCACAAAATCATTTGTAATTGAATTGAGATTTTATTGTTATGATATTTGCTAATGCTTCTCTAATTGAATTAACAATTACGTATTAAACGAATAGCTATGAAGTTTATGGAATTATAAATGACTGTTCAAACCAGACTAATATGCCAGAGATTTTGAAGTAAAAGAAAAAAAATTTAAACATTTCACGCAATCTGGTAACATATATCAGCAGAAGGGCTATTAAAAATTCAATTTGTAACGAATTTGTTGTATATTTTATGATTGTTCCTTAAAGGATTTTTTTAAATCAGTTCAAGATGTTTTAAAAATAGTACTCAAGTTCTTCTAGGGAACTTTCTTTCTTTGGGAGTTTTTCTATCAACTCAGCAATTGTTCTGTTTTGTCTTTAATTGCTACATTGATGTACCATCAGCAGTAAGCCATATATCCATGCCGTTATGGTATAGTAAATGCGGCCGGAAAATGGTACTCAAGTTCCTCTAGGGTACTTGTGCGAGAGGTCAATTCTCTTTGAGACTTTTTCTATCAACTCAGCAGTTGTTCTGTTTTGTCTTTAATTGCTACATTGATGTACGATCAGCTGTAAGCCATATATCCATGCCGTCAAGGTATAGTAAATGGAGCCTGAAGCATTAAACTTGTTATGAGCTGCTAAAAATAGGCCATGCAGACCTGTATCTCGTATAATTATTTCCTTTGAAGCGCGGATTGGCAAAATACGTTCGGAATAGTCCATTATAACAACGATTTGCTTACGTTTACATACATACATACATACATAATTGGCCATTACAACCCTATAGTCAGGATTACGACCCAGCTTCTCTCACCACTTATGTTGTGTGTGCTAATTTTATACATGAGCGGCGTGACCTACAGCTTAAAGTCGACTTCGAATGACAGATTTATCAGAAACGTTTTCATGGCAATTTTATTTCACACACAGAGTTTTTGCCAGAAATCTGCTGAGAGGAAGTCGCCGAAGAAATATTTTTTTCGTATTTCATTTTCATGTCTGACTGGGACTTTGTACCCTGGCCTTTCGTCTAATAAGCCAACACACTACCTACTAGACTACGGCGACTTACTACGGCTTACGTTTACTGAAATTTAAAAGCAATTACAAATGTAATGTTTGAAGTCACCGTAGCCTAGTTGGTAATGTGTTGGCTTATTACACGTTAGGCTAAGGTTCAAATCCTAGGTCAGACATCTCAGACAAAACGAAATATGAAAACCGTATTTCTTTCCGTCCCTAGTATTCTGGCAAAAACTCGACAGTTCAGCCTCCAATGGATACAATTAACACATACAACATGGGTAGTGTGAAAAACTAGATTATAATCCTGACTAAAGAGTTGTGTTGGTCATTGGAGTAAGTAAGTAGGCCATCCTACAAATATCTTTTGTTTTCATCGCTTATACTCTCCGTGGAGGTTGCTTGATCCAATTAATTGTTAAAAGTCGAGCAGATCAGTTGGTCCGAGATCTACGTTAGAGGACGTCTAGTAAGTACAGTACCCAGAGATCAAGTTGACTCATGGTCCGAGATCTATGTTTTCTAAAAAGGATAGAAAAAATGTCATCATTTAGATTGTGTCTCCCAGAAAGATGTGATCGGAGGTTATGCTCATTGTGATTATACAAACCAACAACAACTTATAGATCAACAATCTCTACAGGAAAATAAACAGCGTCTACAATAAGTCTCGCTGTTGCGATAGTCCTTTTTTGGTTTGCTAGGTACTGTCAAGTGAGATACCCTGCCTTACCTTGCCCTGTGAGAACTCTAAAAGTTCCTCTTGCTATTTAGGACAAACCTGCCAATTGCAGAATGTACGGGTCCTCATGCTGTCGTCAAAATTTGAGCTGTTTAGTCATCGTACAAAGTGTACCCAGTTCAACTTAGGCAAATTTGAAACACAGTAACACTGCTCTCGTGAGTTCATTAGCAAAATAAATAAAAGCCAAGCCATACAAACTATCCATCGAATGAACTGAAATTTGCCTGTGAAATACTCGATTTTATTGGATGGGCACAGCATGAGTGTACAAGTAAATCTGAAACACAGCTTTCACTATGCCCATGCAGCCGCCTGTAGTGTGGTCATATTGTTGAAGTACTTTATGCATATAACCTAAGCTGCGTTGTCCAGAATTTGAGGATTCTATCCCTAATCGAAGTCAAAACACCTGCCCTAGGAAGTTATAAGCAACAGAAAGTCAATCTGAACTTGTTTACGGTTGTCTTCGCTTTCTTTTTGACACCTAATGTTTGCTCAACGTTCTAGTTCTTGGATCATAAATCCCACTAACGGCCGTATGGGAGGTTATCGCTTTAGACGTTCAAGCAAGTACAATTTTGCAAAAAGGTTTAAAGATTGGGTGTTCGGATCAAAAACTGACGGTTCATTCTGTTCCTGTTGTTTTTTGGTTGAACAAAGTCAAAGCAAGACTTAAATTTTGCAGACCCTATATTCCCATGTTTCTTTCGTAGGCCACTTAATGTTAAAACTATTTCTCCCAAAGTCCTGAATTTCAGATAAAATGTTGTGCCTTAGATTTTTAAAATCCAACATTCCATAGTATTAAGTTTAAATTTCTTCTTGGCTATTGGCTGTCTATACATGACTGTGAAGTATTTCACACTCAAAAAAAAAAAAAAAAAAAAAAAATCTTTACCTTGCCTCTAATGGCCCAAACACTATTGTCGTATAGCTTTTAAGGGCAATTGCTTTGACCCTGGTTGCTATTATTATTATTGTTGTATGACGAACATACTTTTCGCCACCCTTTTATTCTTTTTTCCTTTGTTACGGCATTATCAATGTCATATTTTGGTGCCAAGTGTTCCATTTCCCCCCCCCCCCAAAAAAAATTTTTTTTTTTCAAATTTACTATTGTGTTGGAAGGAGGTGAAAGGGAAGTACGTGGGAAGGAGAGATTTGTTACATTTTCATTTCACTTCGCCTGTCATATTTCGTATGTTATAAGGGGTTTAAATTATTTTCCGTTTTCTTTTTTCTCTTCTGCTTTTTTTTTGCTTTTCTAATTCCTTTGCAAATCTTTATGGAATTCATAATGTTGTACGCACCATTTAAGTGAGTTATTAGCCTGGTATTAAAGCTTAACACTCCCTTTTATAATATGCGGCAATCAAACACAAACGTAAAGAAGTATTTTGGGCTGCCATTCTCCCTTTTTTTTCTGTTTTAACAGCCATGCCATGGCGTCATCTTGTGCATAGAAAATTTAACTCAATTTTATTAAGAGTTCCATGGTGATTGTTTTCTTTCTTGCTCTTTTTTTTAAGGAAAAGAAGAAAATAGCTTCCAAAGGACACATATAGTATGTCCTTGTTATAGCAATATGGTTGAATAAGATTTGTTAGAATGTATTAAAGTCACCGTAGTCTAGTAGTTAGTGTGATGAAGTTCAATTGTTTCAATAGGAAGACTACATATGGGGGTGATTTGGCTTTGGAGTATTAAGAGACTTCGACCTGGTGTTTTGGTGTAGTAGCAAATAAAATTTCAGATCCATTTGAGGCATTTCGTCTATCCACATGCTCTAGAATTTGATCCTAAAATAACTTCGGTTTCCTTAAGCTCTAAGAACGAATGATATTTTATATCTCTATCCGTAATATTCTCCAACATCTAGTGTTATACTCAGACGTCGGCACCAATATTCCCCGGTGGAAAAACATCTTCGGCCTTTTACACACATAGACCACGAACATCAACAATGTTCGTTAAAAAGAGCGTAAAATTGCCCTCAGATGCTTGTCAGCTTCTAAAGAAGAAGGTTCACATGTCTTTTTTTCCAGTTTTCAATTATACACCCAAAAAATATTACAGTAGGATTCACTATTTTCCAATGAGATTCCCTAATAGCAATGAGAAATGATCTTCATTTTTGGAGGAATATTTGTCAAGTTAAATACGCAGTCTTTAAGGCTTTGGCGCTGTGCATTTTTTCTGAATTTTACACCACATATACGTATTATTAGGTTACACTTGAAAATATTGTTACTAACAATTTTCATCTGGGTTATACGCATGCGTCTTACAACTACAGTCACCTTTTAATCATGTTCTCTTTGTGCCTATATCGGGTCATAAAACTCTTCATCATCATCATCGGCAAATAATTTCAGCTTAACGTTTACAGGTCTACAAGTATCTTGAAATAAAACCCATGACAACCTAATGAAATGATGGGGAAATTTGTGTTCAATCAACTTCTAGTTTTTAGTGAAACCCTTTAGTGCAGATAGACGTGAAAAATTGATAAGAGTATACGCTTTGGTTCCAGCGCGGAATGATTTCTTATTAGATTTTTGAGTACGTGATGGCCTTCAATACAATTTTACGTTCAGCGAGCAGAGTGTAACGTTTCTATCCCTACAAAACCGATTTAGATTTTGCAAGCATTTCCATACTATCTTTCATTTAAGCCCATAAGAACCTAGTGCTGGATGATGACTTTAATATCGGATATCACTGCTGCACCCTGCCTTTCGCACCTCATATTTAAGTTGGATTAGGCATATATTTCGATGGCATTGACTTTCGCTTTGAAGATACCTGCAAGATTCTCCATGGGCTCGGAATATATTATTCTGAGACCAAGAACTCCTGCTCCCGTTCCAAGATTCACTGTTGCTTCTGCAGTACTATGCTCGGTATGTAGGTTCCAGATGACTCCGAAGCATTTGTCACAATTAGACTCCATAATAATCTGGTTCGGTCCAGGGAGAGCAAAGATTGAAGAAGAAGTACTTACATACATAACTGGTCCTAACTGTGTGTGTAAAGTTTATACACGATTGACGGGACCTATAGTTTAAAGTCGACTCCGAACGACAGATTTTTTTGAGAAACTTTGCCAGAAATCTGCTGAGAGGAAATCGCCTAAGAAATATTTATTTCATATTTTTCGTTTTGATGTCTGACCTGGGGTTTGCGTACTACAACCCAGTTTAATTCTCTCTTATTTTATTCTCTTTTTCATTTGTGCAACAAACAACTTTAAGCACTGGGTGTGACTGTCAATTAGAAAGGCGAACAACAACAATTTCATGGAGAAAAGGTTTTTCGAAGGATTTTCATCGTATTTTTTAAGTTGATTTTCATGTCTAAGCAGCAACGAACAATGAAAAAATAAAACGAAAAACTTATTAAACAAAGACTCTCTCACAATGCTATTGCTATTGTTGTTGTTGTTGCTGTTGTTGTTGCAGTTGGACTTGTTGTCTTTGCGTGTTTGTTTCGTTAGTCGAAAATGTTGACTTTCTAATGCACTGGAAATTGTTTAAAGGAACTTTGTGAGGAGTGCTCCTGGAGTGCATTGTATGAACGAGTGTAGAAGTAATTGATAATTAGATGAGAGAAAAAGTTGATCCTTCATAGATTTAGATTTGAATTTTCATTCATGGTTGGCGGATATTATGAATGAAGGGGCTTCAGCTGTACTACAAACACCAAAGAAAGGATAACAATAACAATGAGTATTTTAAGAAGACTGGATAGGCTAACTGCTTTTACTTAGAGAGAGCAAAAAAAAACTAATTTAGTTTAGATCATCACCACAATTACCCAATTCAACAACCCAATACGACAATCCAATACAATTTCAAAGAGCATGATGTGTTTAAGCAACGTTAGAAGTCAATCCTGTGAGTCTAAGAACTGATGTAATGCACCAATCCCCAGCTAAGCTGGAAAAACTTGGTTAACGATTCTAAAACAAGAAAAAGAAATAAAAATAAGAGAAGACAGATGCTTTGCGAAAGACAGGAGGAAGAAAAAAATTCAAAGAAAATTCTTTACTTAGTTAACTGAGCAACCTTTTCATTGATCTGCACTTTTCCTGTGCTAACTTCAAACCAAATGTCCACAAATACTATTCCACTCCTTGACCCACACTGTAGATGGTCAAAATCTAGTTTTATTCAGAAACCTAATCTCTATGACACCAAATAAATAGTTTCCCAAAGACTACTGAATCCATTTGGATTAATTGTTCATTCAACGAAATAACTTTTATTCCATACCCTTATCACTGTTATTGTATTAACAAACAAAACAAAAACAAAAAGAGTGAAAAATAACAAGAAAATCCTTAAAGACCACCCGTTGTCCATTACGGCCAAATGAACGAGTAAAGAGCCAACGAAGCAACGAAGCAACCAACCATCCAATCTACTGCTGTGGCTTGACCGAACGACCAAACGAACGACGACCATCATCCAACCGATCAAAGCTCAGGGCAATTAATCATTTTGTCTGTGTATTTAGTCTTTACACCAACACCAATGGCAACACCATCATCATCATCATCATTATCCTCACAAACAATAGACTCCAGACCCCCTATCTAAAGGTCTTTACACGGATACGAATACGTATACGGACTCTATGCATTCAAGCATACATACAGAGACAATCATTCCTTCATTGAGTCCTTTAGAATTCGTGTAAATGCAATATGTATATGTGTGTGTGTGTGTGTCTGAGGTGAGTGGTTGGTGTAGGAGGTGTATATGACTTTAGAGACACATTAAAGGATTTTAAAAGCCATTGTATGCTGCGTGTATATAGGCGTGTGTCTGTGTGTGTGTGTGTGTATGAGTGCATTCTAATGCCTGAAACTGTCGTTTTGTTTGTTTCTATTCATGAAGTTTCTTTAATTTTTTTTTTCTGTTTTGTTTTGTTATTGTCCCTGTTCTTTCATTCACAATCTTAAAAACAGCAACAACAACATCAAAACAATACCAATGAATGACTAGAGCATGTAAATGCAATCCAACATTAGATAGTCGTTTCGTTCCTTTATTGGGGTCTTCATTTCTTTTGTTTACAGTTAAAAAATCTTTTTTTTCCAATTTTTAAGCATTTCTGCTGATGGCCTTCTTATGGAACAGTTGTGGTCGCCTGAATGTTAGATAATTGGAACGATTTTAGAACTGTTCTGCATCTGTATCTGGCCGTAAACAGTTATGTTTACTTTCTGCTTCATTTTCATCTTCTTCTTCTTCATGCAGTCTCTTCCTCCATTGCAACCCACCAGTTGTTTTTAAAATTTTCAACGTGTTCCGTATATATCCTGCTGTTTTCTCTCTTATCACTCTCAAATGTATGTTTAGCAGTCACAAAAAAATAAAAAAGGAGAAGAAGAAAGGCAAAAAGGAAGAGAGCAAGAGTATGCCAGTGTATATATGGTACAGTGCTTAAGCTCTTGATAGGTTTTCTTTCTTATCAGTACTTGACTGTTTCTGACTCATATTTGTTGGCTATTTACGACATTCGTTTCATGTCTCACGTCCCACATCTCACTCACTACGAATGAAATGTTCTGTAAGTCCTGTGTGGTGGCATGATTTTCGAAATAGAAAAGACAACAACACGACAATAGTGTTGTAAAAGATATACATTTTGTTGTTAAAATGTTATTGTTGTTTGGTATTCGTTTTGAATTCATTTCATAATTTAATACCAAATGTAGGGTCTTCTAATTAAAGGCACAAGTAGCGGGAGCTACAGTTTAAAGACGACTCCGCACGAAAAAACTTTTCGAAAACTTTTTCATGCCAATTTTATGTTCAATCAAGACTTTTTGCCAGAAATCTGCTGAGAGGAAGTCGCCTAAGAAATTTTTTTTCATATTTTCGTTTTGATGTCTGACCTGGGGGCTTGAACCAAGGCCTCACGTCTAATAAGCCAATACACTACCAACTAGACTACGGCGAGGATCTGCACCCATACAAACCCCAATTCACTTAGTAGCTGAAGGTGAACAACCACAGACAACGATTTGAGTTCCTTGAATGTCTTTGGAAGTAGTTGGTAACTACTGACAGTAATTTTCAATGAAAAATCATCTTCAACCATGAGCTTTCATTTCTGGATGAGTGGGTACGTGCACAAACAAGCATCCGGACCACCAACTAAGCATCTTCTTTGAGAACGATATTGGCTAGGCTATCACTGTTAACGGCAGCATTGATGACCAACTTTTTTCGGGTGATCTGGATGCCAAAGACATGTGGTTTTAATAGGATGGTACTACGCGCCATACAGCTCATATGAAAGATTTAAGGGCATTGTAATCTCACATGAACTGACCACCCAGATTATACAGTTTAACCTTGTTAGACTTCTTCTTGTTTGATTTTCGTAAGCTGAAAATGTATGTGAATACGCCCTAAGCCACAGGGGTTGTCAAAACAAACATAACTCAAGGCATTGCTCAAATTCAGCTTGATTTCTAAGCCTGATTTAAGGAAATTTGGATATTTTGAACCTGCTCTCCCCCTAGCTGGCATTTGAACGATGTTAGGTTCTACTTATAATGACATCAATAACTCTTTTCGATGATATCTTACATACACTTTGTTTAATTTAAATTTTAAGCTAGGAATCGCTTTATAAAATAGCGGAAAAATCCATAATGGAAGTAATTTCAAAGGAAAATACAAAAAATCTTAAAATCTATTAAGGACTTGGTATCTTATTTATGCATTTGATCATAAAGAATATTTTCTTTTCTTTATTTCAATAAATATTGAAATAATTTTACCGTTAAGTTTAATTCTAACATAGAAAAGTTTGTGCCCAAATTTTTTCGCAGGCACTCCTGCGTTATTGGCATAATGAAATGCCTTTAAAATTTTTAACCATAATTTTCAATATTTTAATGCTTAAGAACATGTATGTAACTCCAAGGCATAAGTACAATTTCCAATCTAAGACCCCAAATTTTTTAGGCGCACTCCTGCGTTATTGGAATAAATGAAGTGCTTTATAATCTTTTACAATACTTTTCTGGATTTTAATGTTTAAGAAAATCTATGTAACTCCAAGGCATAAGTACAATTTCCAATGCTAGGACCCCAAATTTTTTAGCTCACACTCCTGCGTTATTGAATATATGAAAAGGCTTTAGAATCTTTAACAATAATTTTCTGTATTTTAATGTTTCAAAAAATTTACGTATCACCACGACATAAGTAGCTCTCCCTCTTTTAAAATTTATATCCCCGTATAGCTTTTCGTTTTTTTTTTAGTTTCGGTTTCGTTTTAATCTTAAAAACATATTTTATATCACTTTCTGAATGAATTAAATTTTCTTTACATTTTAGGTCTACGAAATAGGAACACAAATGAATATATATGTACGTACCTATACATGCTAAAGACATACGTGGGCATACATGTATTGTAAGTATAGAATTTAATTCATATTTTCCTTATAACTTGTATCCTTCCTTGAACAGAACACAACGTACGAACGCATATAAAACACAATCTTGATAAGTTTTGTGTCCAATTTCATTTCCGTTTCTCTTCTTCTGCTTTTTTTTTAATTCCTGTTATACTTTATGTGGGTATAATTTCGTATGCCTTGTATTTGTATGAAATATAAGTATTAATATGTACAAGTATTTGTATGGATGTATGTATGTATGTATAAGTATGTATGTTTGTGTATAAATACTTTATCCATAAACATGTATGATGATGTCAAGCGTGCAGAACAAATCGCTGAGAAAAATACGCAATTTAAATGCATAACACACAAAAGGACATGCCTAATGCCAATAATAATAGAAAAAAAAAAAAAAAAAAAAAAACAACAACAAAAAAACAACAACAAAAAAACGCAAACCTAAATCCTCCATACATTTCAAACATAAATCCCTTATATGAACACATATTCTCTTACAAACACACATACATCCACACATGCATGCTTACACCCATGCTTACTACGGAGCTTAGGAAAAGTTAAGAAAATGTTCGTTCTTTTTCATTCGCTTTCCCTGTTCAGAAAAGTGTTTTCTCTTCCTTGGCTTATTTCGGAAAACATTTTGTAGCAGATTAAGTTCTATTCGCACATGGATGCGTTGAAATATGAGTAGAATTCCATACTCCAATAATAATGCTTTTTCCTTTAAGGGAATCATCCTTAAGTTATTATTGAAACCAGAAAGGTTTTTTTTTTTTTGGCGGGGGCCTTGCTGTATGGCAGTAGGTAGGAGAAAGGAGATGTAAAGAAAATGGAAAATTTTTCTCGAAAACTTGTCATACATTATGTTGTCGTATGTCGTTTAGTAATTGGAACATGTTGCAGGCACATAAAACGTTTATTATATGGCATCCACAATCCTAAACAAGGATAACTTTTCTTAAGGAATTTTTTTTAGTAAAGGTGTATGTCTGGGTGTAGGTGTAGCTATGTTCACAAAGTAAAATTGAAAAAGAAAAAGTTGGAAAGTCTCGAAATATTATAATGAAATGGGCCTAGAAGTGAAAGCCTAAGCGAAAAACTATGGAAATAATTTTGCAAATCGAATTAATTAGCGATGATCGTTACAAGGAATCGATAACAGGTTCATGTAAACAGTTATGCAGAGGCTTATCTTGCTAGTTTGTGTAATGAAGTTAAATTGCATGATTTTGGTGGCCAAATATTATGATCAAAACGTGTAATTGCTCTTTCTGGATACTTTTTATGCAATGAAATAAAAATCGGTCGTGTTGTCTGGCTTAAGGCAGACTCAGACCGCATGGCATCAAGAGGATAATTCTTATTTGCAATATCAAAGAAAGTCAATTATCGTATGGCCTTAGTGCTCTGGATTAGCGATAATGATTCTTCCAGAGTTATTTCGGAAAATACTATCCAATGATACGTTCAGGCCGTAGCGCCTACCAAACAGTAACTTTTTCCCGATATAATGGCTTTCCTACAATCCCTTCTAGGGTCTCCAACAAATTGAGAAAAGAGTTTAATCGTTAAAAAAAATTACGATCGAATTATTAGCATTGAAAGCCTTTCGCTCTTCGCATTCAAGCATCATATCGACGTTGCAAGTAGTCAGTCGGCCTTACTTTTCGTCTATGTTGGACTCTATGTGGATGTAGGTGTAAATCCAAATTTAAAAAAACAACACAATTAAGAGTCATTATAGGGGCCGAATTGCTGAAGACACCAGGAATCGACAAAATCGTATTATCCGCGATGGTTTCTGTAACAGAAGCGATATTTCAGGCAGTGTATACATCTATAACTGCCAGTCTCTTACAATTTCTTTATAATCTGATCAATTTCTTTCATAGTTGATATCAATGCTTACAAACATCATCAGCCTGTAACAGAATCTAGCAGAGAATTTTGATCACAAATTTTCTAATTTCAATACTTAAGAGGTAGCTGTTTCCTGCAAATA